>JAHBCN010017979.1:0-17712 GCA_019359885.1 Listronotus oregonensis
TTTTTTTTAAAAAAAGAACAAGTTAGGTTATATTGAAAGTTTTCATTTTTCGCTATACAAGGACGATAATAAAAAAACAAATGAGCATCCGATTTACGAGTTATTCACAAAAATATACTTTTTTAAAATGCAACATCCTGAATTTGTTACGTCCATTCGATAAAGAAGGTAATTTTCCATACAATTAGTTATTTACAGTTTTTTCCTAAAATAAGAAATAGCACAGTTATTTTAATTTAAATGTATTTTTCCATAACTGGACGCAGGACCATGAAATTCTTAAAATCGCAATCTTTGTACTAATTATCGTAGTATGCTATGATAGAAATAAAACGAACAAAAGATAATATGTCTATCCGCCATGATGCTTTAGTGACAAATCATAAATCAAAAGACAAGAGTTTATTTATGCTGCTATTGTTGTTTAAAATGGTTACTTATTTGGAGATGCTAATGTGGATATATTTATATATATAATATATATATATATATATATATATATATATATATATATATATATATATATATAAATATATATATATATATATATATATATATATATATATATATATATATATATATATATATATATATATATATATATATATAAAAAAAAAATATAGATGATCGCTGCACCTTTCAGTCGGTGATTTATATTTCTTAAAGGCACGTCCTTTTCGTGTTTACAATTTTGTTAGACTGTTTGTTAATTTTTTAAATAGTACATAAAAAACAAAAAAATTAATGTGTTGTAATTGTTTATATACTATGTGTATTTTAATTTATGCGATCCACCGTGGGAGGGGGTAACTACATTTTTGTAAGTTAAAAAAATTTAATTGTGTGTTTGATTCGTTGTTTGAATTTTCCCTTTTTTTTTTTATTGTTGTTTTTAGCATCCTATAAAAAATTAAAATTTTAAAAATATTATAAAAAATTTATTTTTATAATATATATTTATATATATATATATATATATATATATATATATATATATATATATATATATATATATATATATATATATATATATATATATATATATATATATTTATTTGTCTGTCCACGGATTCTGAAATTATGGCGGCTAAAATCATGAAATTTGGCACAGTGGTAGTTTTTAAAGGGGTGGCCTAACGAAGCCCGTTTTTGAATTTCGCCCCCGAGACAAAAATAGGAGCAAAAAAATGTTTTTTTACCGTTAGCCGTACGGAAGGCGTCTTACGGAGACAGAGGCTACTTAATATTGTCTCTCGTCTGGCGGAGACAGGCTTTTCATCTAGTAATATAATAGAATTCTACATAATATACCGAAAAAATTCGCATCAGGCTTTAGAGCGATACATGGAACTATTTCCAAAAAGAAATATGCCAAAAAATATTTTTAGTACTTTATCAAAAGTTTCGATCAAACGAAAGTGTTTTTGTCAAGCGTAGAAATAAGAAAACCTTTATAATAAATCAACAAACTGAAATTAATGTTTTGGCAATTTTAAGTTTATCATTCATTTTCATTGGAATTTATCAAAATTCCACTCTATTGTTTAGGAACCATTCGTAAAAAAAAAAAAAACTACGTATGTACCCTACAAATACAGACCCATACAAACTGTGTTAGAGTTAGAGTGAAAAGGAAAAAATATTTTGGCATTATTAAAAGAAAAAAAAAACTAAAAACTTCGGATCATGGATTCTAGAGGTAATGATCACTGTGTTACGAAAATAGCCTTTAAATTGCCGTAAATGGCGCTGTGTTTCAGACGACCGGTTTAAACTTTATATATTCGGTCAAGGTCATTGGTTCTCAATTGTTCCCTGAACTGCAGTAGCGCCTTCTAGTGAGGGCACTTTTTGAGCAAAACAGTCCTAAGAGAGGGTGATCCTTACCTATACAATCCATATTTCGGATGAAAAGCGGTTGCCAGCTAATTTTTTTGACACCTGACGGACGGTTATAACCCAAGGAAGTTTAAAGGTGTATGGAAGCCCAATACTGTAGAAGCAAAATTGTCCAGGCGTGCAGGGCAGCGGGAATAAGGGGATTGCCCCGCGGAGTTTGCGCAATGAATAGTAGGTCAGAGCCAGACTTCCATAATTCTTTGTTACTATCTATAAAGTTGACATCATCAAATGTCAAATTCAAGCATTCACTGTTTGTTTTTTTTTTTTGCACAAAATTGTTGGTTATTAAACGATACTACCATAGAATATTTAAAATTAATGTGTAATATTGGATTTTATATCATCTGATATAATATGGAAAGAATAGATGGCGCCACTTTACAGCCTTCTATTTAAGTGGTCGATATTTTTGGGAATTTTGTATTTTTACCAAAATCTTGTAAATAAATAAAAACACGATTTTTTTAAATAAATTTAAAACGTATGCTAGTTTCATGTACTTATACCAATTTTGTGATAAAAAAAGGGCAATATAGTGTAAATGAGTTTAATCTAATCCTAAGATTGTGGTTGTACATTAAAAAGTGAAATTTTTTATAACTGCTTTTTAGGCATATACTTTTCACTAATAACAAATATTCATGAGACAGAATAACAGTGGTTAAAAATGTTTAGTAACCTTTGGTACCTAGGTATCCACTGTAACAGTAACCGTTAATCCGTTAAATATTATGTGTCTACAGTATGTCGATCTTAAAAAGTTGGTAATGTAAGTTTAAGAAACCAAAAATCTAATTTCTTTTTTAAAACAAATACAGAAAAAGCAAAAAGAAACTTTAACATAAAATTATACTTTCTTTTATTCAATTAGAGGGACTTGTATATAATAAAATTTGCCTGGTCTGCCCAGTAATTAAAAATTTTGATCCTTTAAAAGAATAATTCGTAATTGATATATTATTATTTATTCGGTTACCTAACGTTACGTCTCATAAGAAGCACCTAATTTAAATATAAGAAATACTTACCTAAAGTAAAAAATGCCGGGTTTGTTACCCTTAGATTTGCAAGACAAAACCATACAACCTCTAGTCATTTTGTTACAATATTATAAGTAACAAACAATAAAAACAAAATTATAGTCACAATTTAATAAACACTAATCACTAAAATAAGAAGGTTTTTATCAATCCAAAAAAACCTCCGCAACCACAAAATATAATCACACAAAGCAAAACAATCGAAACTAATACGGCTCTCATAAAAGTATAATGTGTTGCCTAACTACACACTGATTTATCAGTGTGTAAGTAGGCAACACATTAAATTATTTCGTGGAATTTCGTTATTGCCCAAAATCGGCGGTGCCAACTTGGACAATTAGTTTCATACTGGGCTGGACATTTTTTGATCGGATGGGCCATAGCATTGGGCTTCCATACACCTTTAAACTTCCTTGTTATAACCAGAGTGAAGTTAGACGCAATAACGGGTTCTGGATTAAAATTAAGATTAAACCGTTTATTTCGTAAAACGAGAAAAAAAGAATTGGGGTACAACCTTTTTTTCTCTTTCACTCTCTCTGCATGCTGTTATTGGTCCCGTTAATAATGAAAAATTCCCGCCGACCAATAACAGCATATGGAGCAAAAGAGAAAGGTTGTACTCTTATTTTGTTTTGACTGGCTTCTTTTTCCATTTAGTGTATTTCTTTTAGCCCGTAGAACCGTTAACTGTGAAAAACGGTTTTGCAAAATGACTTTCTATACTGATTTATAATTTTTGTTAAATTTTATATAATTTTCACCATTGTGTCAAGAAAGATACCGTTAATAATAGCCATATAAACACCATTAGAAATTATCAAAAAAAAAAACGTATCTAATAAAGATGAACTGTTTTTTTTTAATATTGTGTGTTTAGTAAATCTGGGCAACTTTTGGGTCTAAAAAAAAGTTATATGTAATAATAAAATTCGTTTAGAGTTTTACGGTTTTATTCTGATTATTGTAAGTATTATTAAAATGATGTATATTTAAGAGTGCCTATTGCTGTCTAATTTTGTTGTTGTTGGTTCCATACTTTGCTCTCACAATGTTCCACAGCCTAAAAGAAAAATAAATATATAATAAAAACAAGACTTCTTAACTATAACATCTATATGTAAGTGCGGAAAAAATTATTTTGTAAATTGTAAAATATTTTATTTATTTTTAAGTTATTATTTTTTATTTAATTTTATTTTTACTTTTATCTTTGGACAGACCACGAAGGCTGTGAGGCCTAAGTACTAACGTATCGTGGGTGTCTTAAGTGTGGTGAGAGAGAGAGAGTTTGTTTACACGGGATTTAAATATTTGAAGACTGGAGGGAAAAGATAAAACTTCTGCGGGTAGCAGGTTCCATAGTCTGGACACTTCAGGAATGAAGGAACAAAGAAAGCAGGAAGTTCGGGGCCTCTCTAGTTGAACTGTAAAAGGGTGCATAAAAGTTACTACTACGTGTTGATCTGTTGGGAGTTGCCAGAAGAGGAATTATACTGACCAACTTCTCTAAGCAGCCGTGAAAATACCTATAGAAGAGCGACAGATCTCCCACAGCTCGACGGTGGGCAAGAGGAGGAAGCCTCTCTGTAAGCTTGGGATATTATATTATTGATATTGATTATGCATTTTACATATAAAAAAACTATTTTAAATGCTGGTTTTGTTCCATTTTTTTTGTAGTTTGATCGAGAAAACATCTCTGAGAAATTTTGTTTATTTGACGTTTCGTTCCCGTTGCTGTTACAGTTCCCGTTCGCAAGTTAAACTTATAGCGTGTAATGTAATCATTTATAGCCGCCGTCGCCGAAGTTTGTTTGTAGTCGCTTGTAGTTCATTTGTCGTTCGACTTTAGACAGCAGCAATACGACAACAACAACGAAACGTCAAATTTATAAGTTGGCAGTAAGTGTTTGTATACTTACGTCACATTCCATGGCTTGGGCCCTATTTTCACACCAATAGCTTGGACCATAGGTACATTTTTTTGTGCCGACCAGCACTGGGGTCTGAGCAAAGACCACGGCTAAAAAATAGAATATATTTTAGATAAATCGACTAATAGGCAATTTGTTCATTTTTTTTGGCTAAAAATCACCTTATATGCCTAGAAGACACTTCAGCACGCAAGGGCCTATTTCACCATGAGGGCACAGGCAACGTTGCCACATTTAATTTGGAAAATATACCAAATGTTAAAAATTAAAATCAACAAATTATTTATTAAGGCAATTGTACATTATTTAAGAGTATTTTTCAATACACGAACTTACACAAAAAAAATATAAATTTTTAAATTTTTCTTTGTTCCATATTAACATTTAAATTTATTTTTGTATATTTTTAGCTTTGTATACATAAGCATTAAAGATTAAACAAAAAAATATAACTAAATTTATAATATATACAGTGTCGCCCATAAAGTCCGCATCAAATGGGAATTTTTTTTCCTAATTAATTTGGGTAAATACTTTTTTTGTCAAAAGTTTTTGCTTTAAAAATCATGCCAAATAATGTATATAAGGATGATCACGTGACTTTTTTAAGCTGTCAAATTTAACATTTTTTTCAAAAAATGGCAAAATAAAGCAGTATCTTTCAAAATTTGTTAAAATGCTATGGGGAAAAGTTGCATATTTTTAAATTTTGCACCCACATACCAATTTTTAGCTCTCCAGTACAATTTAAATTTTTTCCAATTTTTTGTACAGGGTCTTTGATTATATTTACGTGGCATTGAGCCATTATTTTTGAAAACAGAAAAAAATCTTTATATAAAAGTTGTAGGTTTTTTCCATAGTATCTTTTAAAATTATCAGTAAAAAAATATCGCAATAAAAACATGGAAAAATATAGGCAACTTCAACTTTTTTAAATGGAACACCCTGTATATTATGCGCTACAATAAAAGATTTTTTTTCTGATTTCAAATAATATATATATTTATATATATATATATATATATATATATATATATATATATATATATATATATATATATATATATATATATATATATATATATATATATATATATATATATATATATATATATATATATATATATATATATATATATATATATATATATATATATATATATATATATATATATATATATATATATATATAATATATATTTATATATATATATATATAATACATTTTAGATATTTTAAAAATTAAGCTTAAAAAATAAATAAATTGAAAAAAAAAATTTTAGTATCAAGAAAGCTATGAAAACAATAAAATTGTTTAATAAATTTGATGTATTAATATTGTAAAATGTTAAAATTTATCCTTTTAACTATTAAAAGTACTTTGTATTGCTTTTTTGTCGATGGTGATTGTTGATTTTGTGATTATTCAGAAGAACAAAAAATCGCTATTATGCATCTTGTTTTATGGTAACAATAATAATGTGACGACAGTGTAAAGGGAATACTACTTATTATATCCTTAACAACGGGTATCATCAATAGATACTATTAAATACATAGTAAGATAGTTTATTGAACGAAAAAGCTTTAAAATAAAGAAAAGGACTGCAGCACGAAATGAAAACAAAGTTTTGGATATCCTCGTTTTTTCGGGATAATTATTATACTTATAATAATTTTAGAAAATCCTGAAATATCAATCTCGGATGCGGCATTTAAACTTAATAAAACAGATTATGAAATTTATTTAACCTTTAAATTTTACAAATTTTATCCTTATAAATTTATGTTCGTTCAGAATCTTCCTGAACAAAACATGGAACGACAAGTATGCATTAGAAATAGCTAGGTTTATGCAGCAGGATCCAAAGTTTTTAAATAAAATTCAATTCAGCAACATAACAATTTTATTGTTTCCATGGCTTTCTTGATGCTAATATAAAACTTTTTTGAAATTTATTAATAATTTAACCTAAAATATCTCAAAAATGGTTCATCCAAATATCATTAATGATATATATATTTTAAAATTTATTAATTAATTATATTTATTATATTTTTAAATTAATATATATTAATTTATATAAAATTTTTTTAAATTCAGAAAAAAAAAGATCTTTGTTTGTAGCGCATAATATAGAGGGTGTTTCATTTGAAAAAAGTTGAAAATGCTATATTTTTCATTTTTTTGCGATATTATTTCTGATAATTTAAAAGATAATATGGAAAAAGTCCTACAATTTTTATATAAAACATTGACCATTAACTTACCGATGAAAGCCAGAAAAAAAGCAAACACAATGGTAAATTTCATTGTAACAACGAAGAAATAATTATCACTGGAAAATATAAACGTGTGAAATGATGATACGTTTCTTATAATATCAGCTTTGTTTTTAAAATTTTCTATTTATACGTATTTTTAACTACATTCTTGCTAAACAACTGTTTTTCTTTTAATAAACAACAAATAAAACTTGTTTTTAATAGTCACTTTATAGCTCCAGCTAATCCAAAGGTAAACAAGAGACGAGTTTTATACAGGATGAAGTACCAACCTGAAATTTATCAATTAGTGGGTAATTACCGAGTTACTTCATTTACAAGAAGGTTGTTAAAATAATAAAGATATATATATTAAGGAAGATTTTATGCAATTAACATATTAATTTTGTAGTCGAACAACAGGCGTTTATTTCAATTTATGTGTTTTACAAAAGCAGAAATAATTTAAGTAAAATAAATAATAATCGATACTATTAATAAATGGAAAACCCGGTTTGCCTCAACATAAAAATAATTTCACTATTTATGTTCAAGGAAGTTTGAAGGTTAATGGACGCCCAATACTATGCCCTATTCGATCAAAAAATGGCCAGCCCACTATGAATATAACTGTCATGAGAGGCCTCCTCGATCCTGCGCCCAAAAAATTCCCCAAAATATTGTAATGTGATGCCTTACCCAGGAATTTGGGAGTTAAAAAAAAAACAACCACATTTTCCCTTTGGTTTACGAGCCGGGTCCCCTTTTTTTGTTTTCGAGGCGGTTTTTTTTTAGAAACCTTACCCGCTGTGCCGTTTTGTCTTATCAACCCCCAACCTGATTAATTTATTGTTTGCCTTGTGTGATTTTTTTTGGGTTGCGAAGTTTTGAATTGATAAAAACCTTCATATTTTAGTGATTATTGGTTTATTTAATTGTGACTATAATTTTGTGTTTATAGTTTGTTACTTACAATATTGCAATAAAATGCCTGAAAGTTGTATGGTTTTCTCTTTCAAATCCAAGGTTAACATATCCAGAATACCCCTGATTAGGAAAACAAGCGTAGGTCAATTTGAATATCACTTTCACAAGAACATAAACTAATCTTGACTTGGGGCTTCAAAAATCTTTCTAGTTTAATGCTCCAGACCATTTTTGGGTCGCGAAAAATTTTTTTAATAATTTTGGCGTTACTTTTGAGAACAACTTAATGACACAACAATATACTCAAACCTCGCTGCTTTAAAAAACTTGGATTTCTCTTTTGAGCAGAAAAGTATTTTATCTGTCTAATTTATACTCTGTTGTATTCTAATCAGACCATCTTTAGAATATTGTTCTCATGTCTGGGAATGGTATTTCCTACAACTTTTATCTTCTTGATTCCATAAAAAAAACTGTTTTGTCTTAATAATGATCCAAAAAGCTTCCTTCTCTTTCCACCGATGGCTGGAGGGAATATGTTGCATTTTTATAGGTGTTTTACAGTTTTCTCCGAGTAGTGCCCAAATATAATTCTCTACGCTTAAAGGCAACACGTAGTGCATTTTATGCACCTTTTACATCTAGCTTAGAAGCCCCGAACTTCCCATTTCTTTTTCATACCCCAAAAGTGCCTAACGGAATCTGCTACCGCGAAGTTTTCCACTCCCAAAAATTTAGGTCTGGTGTAGATAAACCCCTTTAGCACACTTAACGGTAAGTTAGTATTAAGCCTTTCCGGTGGACTGTCTGACGATATTTAAAAAATTTTTTGTAAAAAATTCTATACTTCTTGTTAAATTTGTTTATTTTATCTACATGAGGTAACACTATTTTATTGTACTTTTATACATATTATAAATTTATAAAATATTGTATTATCCTAAAACACAACAACCAGTTCAAATTATGGTAAGTTTTTTTTTTTTTTGCCTTTTGATGATTTTTTCCCAAGAGGCGCTGTTAAATCCCAAAGTAAGCGTTTTTCGTCAACGTTTTATTTTTCAGATATCGCTCCTTAAATATGATAATTAGATTAACCTCATTTACACCATCTTGCCCTTTTTTATCACAAAATTCGTGATAAGTACATCATACAATGTTTGAAATTTATTTTAAAAAATCGTGTTGTCAATTATTTTATCAAGATTTTTGGTAAAAATACAAAACTCCCAAAAATATCTACCACTCTGATCTACCAGTTAAATAGAAGGCTGTGAAGTGGCACCATCAGTTATTTTCATATTTAATCAGATGATATAAAATCCAATAATACACAATAATTTTAAATATTCCAGAATATTATATATATATATATATATATATATATATATATATATATATATATATATATATATATATATATATATATATATATATATATATATATATATATATATTATTATATATATATATATATATATATATATATATATATATATATATATATATATATATATATATATATATATATATATATATATATATATATATATATATATATATATATATATAATATTTTGAAAAAAAGGATGGTAGTACGAGGTAGCAGAGATGTCTTTGTTGAAAACTTTTTTTAAAAATGTTTTAAACTATGTTTAGGTCTCTGATGTCTTTTTTATAAATTTCGTTTTTTTTTTCACAAATAACTTTTTTTTTTTAATAAATATAAAGTGTATATAGTAATAATGGGGTAATTTTACTTTGAAACGAATAGTAAAAAATATACAGGGTATCATATTTAAAAAAAAGTAACTCTCAATTACATCTTTTAAACTGTAACCGATAAAAAAGAATTGGGTACGTCTATGGATTCTACGTAAAATTCTTGCTTTTTACTTTTTTTTTCTATCCTTACTATACTAACAACGGAGATACTAAAGTGCTGAAATCATCAAAATTTAAAAAACACCCCGTATCTCTGAGACGAATCAAGTTAGCCGCGATCTGTTTTCACCGTTGCAGTTGTTGCAAAATCGAACTAGTAAATGTTTCATCGGATTTGCTCTATCCCTTGTAGTTTTCCCAATACTATGAAAATCTATCGAAAAAAAAAGAGCGGCTTTACTGGTTGCACTGTTGGAAGCTGGTAGAGGAGGAATTACGCTGGCTAATTCCTCAAAGCAGAAGCCGTGAAAATACCAATAAAAGAGCGACAGATCAACCACAGCTCATCGGTGGGCAGAAGAAGGAAGCTCTTCTGTAGGAGTAGGATCGATAATAAGAGTGTGGATCTTTTGCTACAGAATCCATACTGTCTGTCACGTAAAATTTTGTACTTTACTAAAAACATATTTGTCATATATGGCTATGAATAGGTAGCCAGAACCTGCTGGTGGAAGTTTTTTAATAAGGACATTGATTGAAATTGTCAATTTTGTAAAAGATCTAATAAAAAATAAAACATTAAAATATTGGATTTTCCACATATTATTACAATAATAATAAATTAGTAAAAATAAAATAAATAAATAAAAAAGTAAATACATTAAACAATGCTAATTATAATTGCTTGTTACATAACCACTTTCATTTTTTTTGTCAAGTTTCTTGTTATTTTAAATATTATTTATTTAATATGTGTATTATGTTTGGAAGTTTTGCAAGGTTGCCACACAGAAGGAATACAGGGCGATTTAAAATTTGTGCTTTAAAATTTAAGAGTACAGCAATTCGTGAGGTTGTAAAATAAAACTGTCAAAATAAAAATATTAACATTTTGATACATGCATATATATTAATATCGCCAAGGGTCCCTCCCAACATGCTCCCAACTAACATTTTTCGGAGAGCCTAAAGTTTTATTAAACGGTAACGGATATTTATAAGAGGTTTATAAGAAACCTTAACTTTTATAATAGTTTTTATAGTTTTATAAGAAAACTATTGGTGTTACAAGTTTTGTAAGACGCCCAGAAAACACCAAAATACTTAAAGTTTTATAACATTGCATCCAAAATGATTCCGTTACCTTATCTATAAAACCTTTGGTATTGGTTACTTATAGTTTTTTAAAAGGGTTTTATAGCGTTCTTAAAAACATTATTATAAAAGTTTGACACTTGGGATTTTATAGCTTACTTCGTAAAACTTATAGGCCCAGTAGCAACTTTTTCATGGTGGAAGGGCACAGCGGGACACTATATTTTTTAGGTTAAGATATTAAATAATTGTTTTCTGTGTTTTCTTAATGTTTAATAATTGATTGTAAGTGAAACATGTCACAGGAGAGAGAAAATTGGAAAAAAGTTAAATATAGTAGCAGCTTTTATAGCTAAAACCCGCGAGAATATTTTGCGAAGCACATCATTAGGTGATAAATCACCCAAAACTCAAATTACTGAAGATGGAATAGACCAAAACTTAGACTTTTCTCAAGAAAATATATTGCCAAATACTTCAACTACCACCGATAATGGAAGGGGCAAAGGACTTGGTGTATGTTATTTTATCAAATGAAGGTTCAATTCGGAGGTATATATAGATCAACTACAGAATATCATGCTTTCTTCTGTACTAGATCGATTTCCGGACAAAAATTTTATCTTTCAGCAAGATAAGTGTCCCGTTCATACGGCCCGACAAGTCGATGAATGGGGAAAGAGCAGCGTATCAGGGTTTTACCGTGGCCCGCACGTAGTCCGGATTTAAATGTTATGGAAAATGTTTGGGGCTTATTAGTTCAAAAATAAATAGGGAAAATGAGTTTAGGTCGCAAAATGTAAATAAACTTAAGGATACAATTTTGGAGGCGTGGAGTGAGTTGCGAGGAAATTCGGACTACGCCCGAGCTTATGTCCATTCGATGCTTGTTACCTTTTGCTTTATTTATAGTAATTAAAAGTAAAACAAGGTAAAAAAGAGCTATTTACAAAAATTGGAAAAAAAGTCAAAATTTGAACCATTTTTGCCCAAGATTTAATAGCCTTTACTGTACAAAATCCTACATATCTTGTCAAAGAACTTTGACTTTGAATTTTGGAAAAAAACGAGCACGGAAATGAGGACGGAAACGCATTTGCCTGCCTAGGCAGAATATGCATTGCTGTCCGATAAAATGTAAAAATACAGAAATATATTTCAAGATTTTAAAAAGTCTGTAATGTCAACAAACGATTTTCTTATGCAAATATGTAAAATGCCTCTAATTTCAAGAAAAATACAGATATTTTTACGTAATTTGCAAATGGAGGATTCGCCTTTAAAACTTAGATTTTTCTTGGAAAAGGAAAGGGGTTAAAACAAATCAACTTGCTTTAGAATATTCCAAAATAAAAATGTTCTTTACCAAAATGTTCCCCTTGAGGCTTACTGTCATATATTTGGGGTGTCTTACTTCTTAGATAAACAATTTTTTGTTTAATCCTAGCTGCGCCCTTGGCTGTCAGAAAAAAATGTCTACTTATTACCTAGCCTGCCTAGCTAGGCAGGAGGAGAGAGAACAATTAGAAGGTTGCTATGGCTACATGTTAAAATAAAATTGTCTAATTGGTCTAAACTAACGGGTGTAAAATTTTGACTTCATAAAATCTTCCAAGAGCATGAATTACTTTCGGACATTTTTTTCGAAGGGAAAATTTTTTAAAAAATTTTTTCCGAAGCGAAGGTATTTTAATTTGATAAAATGATGATAAATTTTTGCGCCCACTAGAAACAAGGAAAAGTAACTTATAGGGTTTTTTTTGCTGTAAAGTGTACCAATAAATCCAGCTTACAGAAACCTACATTTTCTAATGATCAAGGTATTTTGGTCCAAAAATGGGCCATTATGGTATTTTCCGCCGACTCTTCATTTTGAAACAACCTGTATGCAATTAGTGGAAAATTTCAAGTGTCACTTCGTTATTACCATAAACAAACATTGTTATTCATGATTTAAAAATCTCCGAGAATAATTGTTGAACTTTATCTATAGAGGCAACGTGAATAATACATGAAATGTATAAATTCATTTAAATTTAAAATTCAGATTATTGCAAACCGATCTTCGAATCAAAAATTACATCTGTTCAATCAGTGTTCGTATTTCTTTTGTTACGTACATTACAATGAAATTCGCCATTGTTTTTGCATTTTTATTGGCTGTTATTGGTAAGTTCTATTTTTTTCTATGAGTAGGTACTTTTTAATTGCAAAGATATATATTTGTACTGGGTGTTACCTAAAATTTAGGCCAAAGAAAATTTTATACGTCAATATCTCAAAAACTATAAAACTTACAAGAAATTTTATAGGATATTAATTATGTATTTGTAAGGAACCTTTAATTTAGGTTATATAATCTTTTCGTCTAAATGCAAAACTTTACGAGTTATAATAAAAAAATCGAATTCCAGGGGTAAACCTTTAAAAAATCCTGAAAATTCGATTTATTGATTATAACCCTGGGATTCATTTAGGTAAAAAAAAATAAAAATAAATTAAAGGCTCTATAAAAATACATAATTTATGTTATATAAAATTTCTTGTAGCTTTTATAGTTTTTGAGATATTGACGTATAAAATTTTCTTGGCCTAAATTTTAGGTAAGGGCAAGATACGAGATACGGTGTTCGCATGTTTTTTTAAGCATCGTTTAGCTACTTTTTATAAAAAAACCATACCAATCCACTTAATTTTTTTTTTGAAAATTAACCATTTCTGTCGGAATTTCGAAAAAAGCCCTCTAGCGGCGGCATCGAAACTAACAAAACTTTAAATAATTTTAAAATTTATAGCCCAAGAATAGCTCTTTTAACTAGCCCCCAAATTTGTTAAAAAACGGCCTAGCCGTTTTGAAGATACAGAGTGTTTTTTACGGAAACCTTTAAATACCCCCACCACTTTATTTTTAGAGATACAGCAAAAATTGGCAAACAAAAAGGTTTAACTTATCCTATTTAAAAAATCAGGTATTTTTTTGTTAGTTTTAAAATAGTAAAATTCACGAAACCTCAATTTTTTAGACAAGATTGCAGTTACGTCCCCTAGAGACCAATTTAGAAACTTAAAAATAATTTCCAGCTATTTTTCCCCACTTAAAAAAAAAAAATAAAAATATTTGTTCCCCAAGCTGTGCGATAAAAATTTTAAGATACAGCCCGTCCTTTCTTTTTTTTGGCACCCGGTACAACAACCCTTTTAAGAAGTTTGTGGGGGTTGGAGGGTCACCTTTCGTGAAAAAAACTTTTTTTTTGTGATGGAAAAAACCGGTCGCCTTGAGACCAAAAACCAAAAAGCATTCTTGCTTCGGACCAAGACCAAGACCGGGAAGGAAGACCAAGACCAAGACCGAGGGGCAAGACTACGCAAGACCAAGACCGACCCGAAGACTTTGCACTTTTTTCACTTTTTTATTAAATTATAATATTCAACTTTTTTTTTCAATATACAGAGGTATTTTTTTCAGACATGACAAAAAAAATGTCGAGAACTGCCCAAAAAAAGGGATTATTTTATGAGTAACAGGTTTTTTTTAAGATAATAATTAGATGATCCCTTCGTTTTTTAATAACTGACTCAATGGTCCGACAAACTCGATATCTCAAACCGTTTACGACAAAAAAAAAATTTTAAAGTACAAAAGTTATAGAAGCTGAAAATTACTTACCTTTTTTCCCAATGTTTTTTTTTTTAAAAGGTATCTAGTGATGCCACTCACTGGATCAAAAAAATTTCCCCCAAAAAAAGGAAAAAAAAAATTTTTGTCCCCCCTGTAAGAAGTGGCATCATAAGATTGCTTCTTTAAACTAAGATATAAATGTAAAAGTGATGGTTTAATAAAAAATTTTTTGTCATTTTATATAGGAATACTTTTTTTATAAATGGTTTTTTAAATTTACTTCCGGTTTAGACGGAAAAGTCAAAACAACCCCAAAAAATTTTAATGATGATGTCATTTTTTCAAAAAAAAAAAAGATATAAAAAAAAACCTCTACGTCGACATTGTACCTATATGACAGTTCAAAAATTTTCCCCGCATAATATACAGGGAAGCGTTTTTTTTTAAATTAATTTTTTTTCTATAAATTTTCTATTTTAGGTCAAAAGCTAAAAAAAAGGAAGTTTTCTTGAGTGGTAGTAAATTTTTGGGGAAAATTTGAATAATTTTAAAAATTTTTTCCCCTTTTTTTCCCAAAATTTTTTTATATTAATTTTTTTCCATTATGAAGGGTTTTCCCGGATATATCGATCTTTGTCGCACTATCGAGCCCCCCCTTTATATGCAGAATGTTTATAAAGTATTTGTACAAACTTTGTACGGCAAATGTTTGACTAATTTGAACATAGAAAGTGTATTTGAACTAAAAGTTTTTAAATATTTTTTTTGAATTAGAAACCAATGTTTACATATCAGAATCATTTTCATGGAAATTTCACATCTGGTTGAAATAAAAGTTTTTTCTGCCCTCAGAGTACTAGTATTGTAATTTTATATGCTTCTTCAAAGAAAATTTTTTTCCTATCACTAAAATGAAGCGCTATAAATAAAAAAATAAAAATGTAAGTTAAAAATTTGGGAATATTTTAAAATTTAAAAGCAAAAAAAAAAGTCTCCATCTTTATTTATTTGTAAGTATTAAAAAATATATATTTAATCTAAGATTTTTTAATTTAAATTATTACTCCCAAAAAAAACAAGACCAGCAAGACTCTTGGGCCAAGCCAAGACCGGGGGTGGTGCAAGACCAAGACCTTCTTTGGGCTTAAGACCAAGACCCCGACTTGCAAGACCAAGACCAAGACTACCCCGGTCTTGGTCTTGGTCTCTTTGCTCACACTATTTTTTTATGATGTTTTTTTTTAAGTCTTTTGTCCTGTTTTTTAATCTGATGTTTAAGATTTATTGTTATCTTTAAGGGGGTATTCTGGTTTAGACGCCCGAATTTTGGGTGTTTTTTCAGACGCTATAGGAAAAAACAATATATATTTTTGCTATCCACTTTTTTACTAGTTATTTATTATATTACATAAAAAAATAATATTCAGAATACTGCAGGCTGACAAAGTGGGGGACTCAGAAAAATGGTGTGTTCTGGTGTGCAGAATTTCAGTACTTCCAGTGACCAAAAAAATTCTAAATTGCTCAATAAAAGGATGTAGTAACAGCCCCGAAAATTAAAAAAAAACGCGAAATGGCGACGATTTGAAAAAATTTCTTACGTTTTTTCCCTGTTTTTTCCCCTTTCGGATTTTTAAATATTTTTTTAACTCTTCGTTTTGCAATACTATACTTATAAAGAAGTAGGGTTTAAAAATTTTAAGTGAATCGATCTAGTAGAACTTGAAATATCATGCCACGGTTCGAAAAAGAAGTTTGAGAAAAACGCCTTTGAAGTTTCAGCTAGTCTAGCCTAGCAGATAGAAATAAAGATTTTTAAGTCCGGACCTACATGCGGGACCCAAAATATATTTAGTTTTCGACTTACAGTACAGGGAAAACGAGAAATCGACGAATTATTGTGAAACGTACCATACATATTACTCACATTTCTTTAATTGGGCCTTCTTTTACCTCAAACTAAATACTTAACGAATTTCTCTTTTAAATACGAGCAGTTTTTCCTTATTTTCGAGCACTTGATGCTCGAAACTCAGCTTTTGAGTTGTAGCTAAATCGGCATTTTGCTCAACCTTAAAATAATTCGATTTCGAAAAAACCTGTTATATTCTTGAACATCTAAACTATAAAGATATTACAAAAAAAAAACGATTTTTTTTTTAACTTTCTAAACCAGAATACCTCCTTAATTAGCCTACGTCAATGCCTCAGAATATGAGATTTAGGCCTTTGTCTTTTTTTCTTTACATAAACAAGACATGATAAGCTTTTAAATGCTTAACATTGCACCCGTATGTATCTATTTAAAAAATAATAATAAAAAATTAACAACCTTCTTTCCCATCATTTTCGATACATTTTTTTGTTGGGGAAAAATCTGGCGAGCGAGGAGGCTACTGAAGAAGATTTAAAGCGAAACCCTTGTAAAGAGCTAGGTGAACAACAAATATTACCATTTTAAAATAGCTTATAATAGTTATCTTTATTTAAATAGAAAGTTTTTTTACAAAGACAAAGCTTCTTGTTTATAAATACATTCATAAACAAATTAAGTAATGTGTTTTTGTAGACATGTAATATATGTATATTTATCAACAAATCCAAGGAAATTCCCCGAAATTGTTAATGATTATTTTATTATTTTATTAGTTTTTTTTATTTATTTATCAAAATTTACAAATTAAAAAGTAAGTTGGGTCACTTTTTAATGGCAAAAAAAATTAAAATAATTAAGTATTGTTAAATATCGCGCAAATAAATATATTCACGCAAATAAAAACAAATTAACATGATTATAGATGTTGCAAAATATTTAATTTGGGATTAACTTTATTATATCGCCTATTTTAAGGCCTTGATTTGAACATTTCAACGAAAAATATGTAGGAACTTTACTGTAAAGGAAAAAGCAAGACTTTAGGGAAAGGAAGTCTTTGCAAGGTTGTGAAAATAATACTTTAGAGACCAGACCTTTATCAGAATCCCGTGAAAACCTTTTAATGACTTAAATACTAGTATTGGAAAAAAAAACTTTTTG
>JAHBCN010017980.1:0-17635 GCA_019359885.1 Listronotus oregonensis
TTTCACATTGACCCACAGCCGTGAACGTCGTGTCTTGGGACTCAAAAAATTTTTTAAAAAACGGGACACCTGGGAGGAACCTGGAGCGGATCTCACCCCCGGGGTTTTCCCCCAAAATCGAAAAAGAGAAACGGAAAAATTTTTGGGGGTTTTTTTTTAGCGCTAAATAAATTTCAGCAAAAAAACCCCCCCAACACCTGATCCCCGTTTTTTGGACCGTGAACGTCATCTCCTGAAAAAGTTTTTTTTTTTTTCATATCTTTTTAAAAAAAGCAAAAAAATAAAAACGAAATCGGAAAATTTGGGGGTTTTTTTCCGGGATATCTCCGGAAGTACGGGAAATTTTTTCTTTTTTCCCAAAATTCACGGGGAAAAAGGGGGGTTTTGGCGCGGTTTTTTTTGGGTGTTGAATTTAAAGGGCATGGGAAAACCCCCCCCCGGAAAAGGGTGGGGGGAAAACCCTGGAGGGGGCGTCCCCCCGGGGTTTTTTTTGGGGGGTTTCCCGGTAAAGGTAGGGGTTTTTTTTGGAAATTCGGCCCACCCCCAAAAAGACCCCCCGGGGTTTTCGGTTTTCGTTTTTTTTTTTTTGCGCCTAGGTTCCGGTCCCCCAGGCCCCCGGGGGTAATCGCCGATGCCATATTTAAATTCAGCGACCCAAAAACCCGGGCGTAAATTTTTTTTCCTTTCCCCCCGGGGAAATTTTTCGGAAAACCCCGGGGAAAATGACTTTTATCGGTTTTTCCGCCCCCCTGGGGGGTAAATTTTAAAAACATCATAATTTTGCCCCCCCTTTAAAAAACCCCCCCCAAAAATTTTTTTTGGGGGAGGGGTTCGGGTTTATTTAAAAAAATTTTTTTTAAATTTTTGGGCCCAAAACCTAAAAACGAAAAAAAAAACGGGAAAATTTTTTTCTAAAATTGAAAAAAAAAATTTGGTTTTTTTTTTTTTTAAAAATGAAAAAAAAAATTTTTTATTTTTTTTTTAAAAAAAATTTTTAAAACGGCCCCCTTTTTTTGGGTTTTTTTTTTATTTAATTTTTTGAACCCCTTACCCCCCCCAAAATTAAAAAAAGTATAAACTTAATTTTTTTTACAAATATAAAAATGATGTCTTCCTTGTCTCCCTTTTTATAAAAATATGTTTTTTTTAAGAAAAATATTAATTTTCATCTTTTTAATTGGGAAAAATTTTTAAAAAAATTTGCTTTTTAAAAAGTGCCGTTTTTAAAAAAAAATAAAGTTATGATGGTTTAAAAAAAAGGGGCGTCGTACGGAAAATCTCTTAATTTCTGAAGAAAAAAAGGGGCCCCAAAAAGTTTTTTTTGTTTTTTCTATCTCTTTAAACAACGTAAAAAAAAAAATAAAAACAAATCGCAAATTTCTTTTTTTTTTCCTTCTCCAAAAGGGGAAAAAACCCTTTCAAAACCCTTTTTTAAAGGCACCTAAATGCGCAACTTTAAAAAAATTTTTAAGACTTCGTATTCTTAGGTTTTTCCCCCCCCCCACCCGGCACTCGAATCTGGGGACCCTGAAAAATTAAAAAGTTTTACATTTTAAAAAAAAATTTTTGAAGCGAATGAAAAAAAACTTTTTTCAACCCCGTTTTGGGTGCAAAAATTTTCCCAAACTTTTTTGGGCCAGTCTTCATTCCTCATTCTATGTTTTAAAAAAATTTTTAAAAAAAAAACCAATACTATGACATAAAACTATTGAAAACTACAAAAATTAAAGTTATGATGGGGTTGAGAGACAAAAAAAAAAAATCTGAATGTACCATTATAAATCAGAAGAAGGAAAGCTTTTTTTTTTTTAAAAAAATTTTTCATGTTTTTTTTATTTTAATTTTTTCCCATAAAAATAAACCTTTAAAAAAAAAATATAAAAAATTATATTTAAATTTTTAGTTTTTTTAAAAATAAAATTACACAAAAATAAAATTAAATTTAAAAAAATAATTACCCCCCAAAAATGATTTAAAAAAAATGGCTAAATAAATTTCCCCTTCCCCGGAAAATTTTTTAAAATTTTCCCCGCTTTAAAGCTTTTTAAAAATTTTTAAAACAGCTTTTCAAAAAAATTTCTTTTTCAACTGCAATTTTAAAATATGGAGCAAAGCATTAAAATAATTAAATTTTCAAATGAAAACAAATCTTTTTTTTTTTCCTTTTTTTAATTTCCCTTTTTTAAAAATATGTTTAATTTTTTAAAAATCTTTAAAAAAAAGGGGTGCATAGACATACATTTTTTTAATACAACATGTAAAAAACAAGTTAGTTCTTTTACTAAAGCACCTTCTTTAGTGTAAAAAATAACTTTTTTTGTGACCACGTAGTACTATTTTTAAAATATTTACTGTTTCTTTAAAAACCAGCGACTTTATATATTCTTCTATATATACAGAAACAGGCGGATTAAAATCTTCAAAGGGCCCGGCCCAAATCCCATGGCTCTTAGAAGCTACCCCGTGATCAAAAAAGGTAATTATGTGGCTTTGAACATGTCTGGGAAAAAAAACTGGCCCTCCATATTGTTTGATCATAGAAAAAAAAAATTTTTATAATTATTATAAAAAAATTTCAAAACCCATTGCCATTACTTTTTTCACCCAAAAAGGGGACCATTTTGAAAACAAATTAATGCCAATCAACGTTGGAAAGACCACCTACCGCTCGATCCGGGCGGCGGTCATATTCCCATATGGGCAAGTAATTCATCTCTGTGAGAATTAAAAAAAATAATACAAGACCCCGGGTTCTTTATAATAGGGACTATCTTTTTCACTGCGGGAACTCGGAAAACCTAACTATTTAGGGTGTACTTAGGAAAAACCGGTGATTTTGGGTTTTTGTGATCGTAAATGGACGGTACTTCAACCCGACAACATCATTTTAGGATATTCCTTTATGATTATTAATTTAAAACCTTTTAAAGGTTTCTAATTGCTAATCTTTCCGTAAACCCCTATCTAAAAAAAACACAACAAATATTTATTTTTTTTGTTAAAATTTTGAAACATTAATAAAAAAATTAAAAAAAAAACAAAGCAGCTTATTGAGGTGATGCCCGTTATTTTCCTTTTTCTAAACAATTTCAATACAAAATTTATCTAAATTTAATCATTGCTACCCTCCCCTTTAATATTCCCAAATTTTTTAAGCCAATCTTCAAATCAATTTAAAAAAAAGCGTAATAAAGGGCCCAAAAATTTAAATCTTAAATTGGGGTTTAAAAAACTTGTCCGGTTTTAAACCCCCCAAGTCCGGTTTCTTCCCCAAAAAACCCCTATCAATGCTCATCCAAAAATTTAACGGGAGGGGTTTTTTTAGAAGAAGAAATCATTTAATATTGTTGGCGTAATCTTTGAAAATAGTCTTAACTGGCATAAATATTTCATATTCATAGCTTTAGCATCTTTGAGAAAGTTTCGATTTCTTTTTTCAATCCAGAAAGTATTTATCTCCTTCTCTTATGTATATGTATACTTTGTATTATCCCAAAACAGGTCCCCCCAAATTTTTCAAAAATTTGTCTCCTCCCAAATTTTATTTTTTTTGATTCTATTTAAGAAAGCTTTTGTCTTAGTAATGCTTCCTCGCTCCAAAAAAGGTTTCCTCTCTTGCCCCGACAGGCTTGGGGACCCCAGTCACTGGGGCAAGGGCCCCAGCTTCTCAGTCACTTCTTAAACCCCCCCGCTAAGCCAGATTCCAGGCTAAGCCAAAAACTTCAAAAAACCCCAAAAAAAACCGTGATAGCCAACATTAAAACCCCGTAAAAGGTTTCCCCAAACCCAAAAGAGCGAGGGGGTTTGGGAAGCCTAGGGAAAAATTTTCAAAGCGAATCTTTGGTTTTAAAACTTGAAAACCAGTGTGGATCACCCAAATAAAAATTCAATATTAAATAAATAGGAGCTTATTCAAAAAATGCTCGGACATATCGATTGGTATTTTTAATTTGATTTTTTCAACAAATGTTAAATTGTGTCTTAAAAACCCAGTATCCTTTTTTAATTTTAAAGAACACCCTGTATATTATTAATTTTTGGTTTTTCAAAGCATTCTAGACATTTTTTATGTACAATTCCCATCCTATCTTCAACTGTTTAAAATTTTAAGCTTTTTCAGGTTTTTTCATTTTCCTTTACATCTTTGCCATTTTCGGGGGGTTATTTTTTTGTGTATCCCCAAAACCCGATTACATCCTGTATAATTACCTTATTTAAATTTCCTCCTAGAAATAGACAAAAGAAAGGTTAAAATAATAGAAAATATATTTTGGATGACTTCTTTAGTTCAAACTGTTGTAACTTTAATTCGTTTCGTTCCCCTCAAAAAAAAAAAAAATTTTTACAATTTTCGAGTTTAGTGAAAAAAATAAAGTGTTTTTTTTAAGAAAATTTTTTTTTAAAAAATCATTCCATGGCCATTAACGCCGGGCCCCTCGGCTGTGCGGACGGCTGCGAGAAAGAAGAAATGTTAAATTTTCTCCCCCTTTCTGATGAATTGGCGGGAAAGGGGGGTTTTACACTGCCGATAAATTAAAAGAAGAAAAAAAGGGGGAAGGTTTAACCTATTCCTGCTTCTCTTACCTTGTTTCCCCAAAGGGTGCCTCATGGTATATACAAAAATAACTTTCAAGAAAGTAACTCAACACAAAAAATCAAAAGCACCCAATATTTCCAAAATAGTTAAAAATAGGTATAAGACATTGTACATGAAGAATCCAAAAAATTTACTAATATGATTAAATTAGGGGAAAGTTTGGCGACTATTAATGTTTAAAAAATATTTTAGAAAAAAAAAAAAAGCGAAAAAAAAACCGATACAAGTGTCCGAGTTTTTTTGAAAACCCCCCGTTTATTTATTATTGAAATTCCTTTTAATACACACTGTATTTTAAAGCTTTAAAAACAAAAACATTCATGGGCGTTCGCCCCTCCCCCTTTATTATTAAATATGTTTATAATTTGGAACATGCTTTTAAACTAAGTTTTAAAATTTTGTTAAAAGGGGGTTTCCTAAACTCTTGGTGAAAAGAAATGAATAAAATTTTCCCATGCCTGAAGTTTTCCAAAAAGTACATTTAAAATTTTATTAGGCTTAAAATTTTTTGATCAAAAAACCAATCGGGTCAAAGTAAATCAAAAGATAAAAAACTAAAAATTATATAACTCTATAAAAATTTATATCACAACAAGTCGATTAACTTTCGATTTTTCTTTTGTAAACTGTTTGCCTATTTTTTTTTTTAAAATCACTATTTTCTATCTCCCAACATTCCTCTTACCTTGGGTTTTGCTTTATAAAAAAAAATTTTTATTTTAGTGATGTTTCACCACCGATTTACAAGTTCTTCCACTCTATTCTTTCCCAAAAAATCTACTGAATTTTTTTTTCCCAAAATTTTAAACCCACTTTTAAAATTAAATTTAAATTTAAAAAACCCTCTTTTATTTAAAACATCTTAGATTGTATATTAAATATTCTTACTAAAAATTTTGTTTTGTTACCATAATGGAAAAATTTAAATAATATTTTTTAATAAAAAAAAAAGACATTTACTTTTTTTTTTTTAAAATGAAAAATCATTTATATAAATAATATTAGGGATATAACCTTTTAAAAAAAAATCCCTTTACAATTTTTACCCCCAAACCCAAAAAACACATACCCCAAAACTTTTTTTTTTTTTTCTTTAAAATGGGAGATGTACATCAAGAGTAATTAGCGGAAGCAAAACTGTATACTATTCGTTTTTTTCCAAATGTTATACAGTCAAATTAGTTAGACGTAAAATGGATTACAAATTTAATTCTGCATAGGTACTCGAAGACCTTAAAAACCATATATTAACACTTACCCACTTATTGTTTTATTACAATTTTAAAATAACGATTTCTTATAATTATTTTACATCTGTTCACACAAAAATTACATAATATTAATTTTTTTAAGAAAAATTGTACATTTAATCCTGTAAACATCGCTTTGCCCAAAACTAATTTTTCTCAAAAATAATCTAATCTTTTTTGAGAATAACCAACCCTAAAAAGACTGCAAAAAAACTCCTTGAAAGGGACGATTTTCCAGGACTGCAATATATAGTTATACATATAATTTTTTTTCCCGTGTAAAACTGAATTTTTACCGTTGATATTTCTCTCAGTGTACCCCCAAGCTGTTTAAGTATCATTTCGTCTAAACGTGACGTCAGAAATTTGTTTCCCATATAACCAATGCTATTGGGAACTTTATGTCGCTTCTTATTGAGGTTTATATTCTTTGCCTAGAGAGTCCAGACTATAAAACCTGCTACCCGCAGAACTTTTCCCTTCCCTCCAAATGTTTTAGTCGCGCGTAAATTAACTTCCCCCTACTACACTTAAGACAAATACGGTGCATTAGTAGTCCACGAAGGCTGAAGCCCTAATCTTTAGCCTCCTAGACTGTCCCAAGACAAAAATGGACAGATACCAAAAATACACATAAAACTTTTGGGAAGGGTTTTGTAGTCTTGTGTGTATAGGTGAAAGAAAAAGGTTTTTAAATCTTTTTGACTTATAACACTATTAAAGCTTGAGTTGTACATATTTACACATTTTCTTTAGCCTAATGTCCAGTTACTCCTCAAAAAAGAACTGAAATAGTGCTATCAAAAACTTACCTTACTACGACTTAGAAGGTAAAATTACGTATTTTTTTATGCGATAATATATCACGAGACTTTTAAATTTTAATAAGATATTGGCGGAGTGATTTCGTGAGTCTATCGTGTCGTTTTTTTTTGGCGTAGAACCAGGTCAAACCAGTTAGGTTCCTTTGAGTAGGTTACCGGGCACATGAAATCGTATTTTACGACATTTTTTTGTGGTCTTGAACTTTTTAAATTAATAAAAAGTGATTTTTTTGAAATTTAAAAAAAAATATTTTTTTTTTCGTTTCCACCGCTATAACTTTAAAACTATCAAAGATACCAAAAAAATTTTTGTGTCAAATTAAAGCTCACACGCGCTTTTAACCTTATAAATTGTTTGGGCACAATTTGCACTTTCATCCCTTTAAAAATGAGATAAACTGAAAATATATATTTTTTGTATTGAAATTTTTACCAATCAATAAACTTTTTTATTTCTGAAAATATTTTCATACATGCAGCGAAGAAAATATAGCCAATTAATACCAAAACTTTTTGAAAAAAAAATGTTTTTCCTAGAGCGTATCGTTTGGTAACAGCGATTTTTTTTTAGACGTAAAAAAGTATTATCGGGACCCAATAACTCAACATGCGGTTAGCGTGCGTAGTAATACATTAGTAGTGGTGGTTGTCGAAATTTAGAGTGTGCTGTATGTATTTAGAATTTTAAAACAATGAAGCCAATTATTTGTAAGAAAATTGTGTATGATGGATACAAATCTATATTACAAAGACCTAGAATACAAGGTTTGTTATCATTACTATCAAGTGCTGAAAAAAGGCAGGACAATCTAGCAAAAGAAATTCTGTCAAATAAATGATATTTTAAAGGGCGAAATTAAAATAATCTTACAATGATTCTCAAAACTATTATCATAATTTGCAATCAAACAGTGGCGCTGGTCCTTTAAATTATTGTGACACTAAACTTAAATGCGATAGTTTCAATATTAGAAAAATGTGTTTTTGCAACAATAGTAAAAATAAAACAAAACAAGAGTTAAATAAAAAATCTGCTTAAACAAGTAATTTAAATATTATTATGTACCTGCATAGTATAGTTGGTACCTTTCTATTAGTTTATATTTTGTACTGAAACAAAATACGAATTTCAATTTTATTCTTATAAATAATGTTTAGGGTATTTCTTTTTTTACATAGTACTAAATCTTTTAAGGTAGTAGAAAAGCTACCTATCAAAAAAATAATAAAGCTGCCAGAAATAGAAATGACATTAATATGATATCTAAATTACGTGGCTATGAAGGTTTATTTGCGTTTGATGAGAAATATCATAAATTATGTTACAGCCACTACATCTCTGAAAGAAACATAAAATCGCACAAAAATAGGAAAACGGTTTCCGAACCTATCCGATATAATAGTTCGACAATATCTACCTGTTCTGCGAGTATTGGTAGTGATGTTCAGATAGATCTTTTACTTCCCAAAGAAATGTCAAAATTTAAACTTTATAGTAGTTATGTAGTACAAGGCTTTATGTCAACCCAAAATTGAATTTCCAACATGTACTTGTGTGAAAGAAGGCCTAAAATGTTGTAAGGAGTGTAAATCTCGTTCCTGCAATAACATTATTAAAGATTTTGAGGCAAAATGGATTAAATTTATGAAAAATACTAATAATGATATAAATAACTACTTACATATTACATTTTTGGGTCTGGTAAAGAAAATCACCCACGGAATTGGACGATTTTTAAATTTGCAATGTAAAATATACTTTAAGTATTATTATTTAAGGCAAAAAAATGCGGATGATGTGGTTTTCACCAAGAAAAGAGCAAGAATTGGTCATTATTTGACATTTTATTTCAACTGTTTACGATTTACATGTAATAAATACATGCACCGCTTTAAGACCTTTACAGTGTTGATAAACGGAAATATTATTAATTTATAATAAAAAACTTTGTCATTACCATTAGGATAAGTTTCATTAAATCAAAAAATTCGAGCCAGTTACAAATATAATTGGGGAAAATAAAAAGCCGCTTTAACTAACCAGCAGTAATCATGACCGACCAGAACGGCGCATTTATAATATTTTTTTTTTACAATTTAACGAGGAAAACCTAACCGGAACTAACCAAAACTAGGTAATAGTTTGAAAGTTGTTATTTGTTAGTTCTGGTTAGTTTTGTATAAACAACAACCTTCAATAATAACAAATTATTACAAAAAGTCTGGCAACATTGCTTATTCAAGCAGCATTTAGACATGTTAAAAAACGGCTTCGTATCATCTCTTTATATGGAAAAAAAGAGGTTTTATATATTTCTTTTTAAAAAGGACGTTTAACGAAGCCCTAGTTTATATTTTATGTACTATATTTCTTAAATTTAATAAAAAGACATAAAGCATCCGCAATTTTTTGTTGCTAAAAATGATTCAAAAATAATGAAGTTTTGAATGTATAATCAAAAAATAACGAATCCCGTGGGTGGTTTTCTTTACCAGCAACCAATAAAAAAGTTTAATAAATCTACTAATTAGGTGGGTAATTAATAACAATGATTGATATTTTTTGTATGTGTTTAAAAATCTACCCACCTGTTTTGGATATTTAAAATTTTCCTTTTCTAAACAACTTAAGCAGCCCTTAGATCTGCGTTTAAACCTGTTGATAAAACTTTAACTACTACACTCCCACCGTAAGTAAGATCTTTGCAGTCGGCCGGCTCGCTAAGCCAAGCGCGCAAAAATATGAGTTTCGCCGTAAAAAAAATATCACTGACTCAATACTATAACAGGAATCTTAAAAACTTTTGTTTTAAAAACGGTTTTTTAAACATTAGCTACAATTTGTTCGCAGCATGTATATATAAATTTTCAATAATAATCTTTTTTCTCGATTGCCAAAAATTACGCTACTAAAAATAACAATTTTGAGTTTCGTACTATTTTAAAAATTTAACAAACAAAAAATCAGCTTCAAGTGTGACGTTGCGATTTCGTGTACACAATTACCTTATTAAAGAATCCCACTAAGTCTGGTTTGGTTCTACGCCGGTTTTTTCCTTCCAAATTTTACTCCACTAATAGGATATCAGCAAAAATGAAAAATAAGCAATGCTACGTATAATTTAAATGGTCCAAAAATTAGTATGTTGTATCCATGACAAGTTATTCAGTAAAAAGAATCTAAGATTTTTTGTTCTAAGCTTCTTACCGTTGTCAAAAATTTTATGAAATCAAGTATTTTTGCAGTATTAAGACTTTAAATTTTTAATAAAATTTAATCATCGCAATTTATTAAATTGAAGTTTCTGCTTATGACAAATAGCTGAATAAATAAACTATCTAGAAACATGGTTAAAATGTATCTTTTTGGTTACAATATGTAACTGACATCTAATCCATGCAATAATAATAATAAATATGTGCTTAAGTTTGGTGGAAATTTATGTTTTTTATGTTTTCTTTGGAAGTACTTGCCTTAAAATTTTCTAGAAAATGGAACCACCTCGGTCCAGGTCCCGGTGTATAGGTAACTGAGCCTGCTCAGTGCTCAGCCCTATTGACCGATATGATTTTGTGGATCGCCTGCAACAAAAAAGAAAAAAAAAACAAAAGTCAAAAATACTAATCTACGTTTTGGTGGCAAGTCGTCCACCGTTGTCAAAATGAAACCAAAAGAAAACATTTTTAAATAATAAAAATATTATCGAAGAATGGTGCGTTCTAGGGAGTGTCTTGTACTGCTTATTTTTAACCATTGGACGAAAAAAAAATGATTTTTTTAATTTAAAAAATAATTAAATAAAAGCTTTTTGGTAGTAACATTATACACACAAAATTTATTGGCACGAAAGAAAATCATAAAGTGTTGACTGCACCTAGTAAAAACTGCTGCAATAAGTTTTATAAGTGGAGTCCACATGCGACGAATTATTTTGGCAATTCGTTGGCAAATTCACGCCGGCAACCTGCCTGCGCATCGCGGAACTCCCAGCTTTTATTTCGCACTTAGTTTGTCGCTCTGCTGCTACGCTGTCGGCGCCCCGACGCACCTCGATGCCCTTCATAGACGTCTCGGCTCGAATTTGATGCCGCCAAGTTGTTTAAAAGTTTCGGCAAAACTATCGCTATCTGTTGAGTAATAAAATGAAGTGTTTGTGGCAATAAAATTATTTCGCCAGTAAAAATGGCCATTTCGAAAACTGTTATATTTTTCTTCGTTTTTCTTCTTAAAGGTAAGTTTGGTAACACACAAAAAAACAGAAGAAAAAAATTTAGCCTTTATTTTTTAGCGCCTTTATACATTTAACTTTTCACTGTTGTTCTAGATAACTACTTTTTGTGTTGGCATTTAAATTTGTAAGTCATTTTAAAGAGTATGATTTATAAGTTAAGTTAAAGATATATTATTTAAAAAAATAATATTTTTTTTGTAGTTTTCTAATGTTTCTCTGGAGCTGTTTATTTTTAATAAATTAAAAAAAAATAGCAAGCAATTGCATTTAAAAGTAATAACTATAACTCCTTTCAAAAATAAATTAACACAATTCAGGTTATGGTAATTACCGCTGGTAACATAGGAAAATATTTTATTTTTTAAGTACTATAATATTAAATATACCATCTGCTCTGATTTGGAGCAAAGGTTCTTTAATTTTTTAAAGATTGCTTATTTAAAATTAAAAATATAAATCAATTTTCTGTTTGTTAACTGAAGAAAATCGGATCAAGTTATGTTTCTAAGTTAATAATTAAAAACATCCAATAAGATAATAAGATAATTATTTTAAATTTGAACGATTTAAAAAAAAAAATTATTACTTTATATTTTAGACAAAAGCTTTTTAAGTTTAGAATAAAGTTATAACCAGTAAAGTCCAAGATTTTTTGACGAATTTATGATAATGTGTTAAATTCATGGATTTATTTGTTGAAAAAATATTTATAATTAATTTTGTCAAACATAGGAAAGATAGCCTATTAGTTAGTTTTAAGATTACTCACAATAATTATAACAGCAGTAAATATGTTCTATAGTTTTGTGGCGGATTTATGTTTCAGTTTTGGAAAATGGGACCCTCTTGGTCCGGGTCACGGGGTATACGGGTAACCCTGTCCAGCCCTATTGACTCCTATGAACTTGCAGATAGCCTGCAATAAAAAACAAGAAAACCTTTCAAAAAAACCAACAAAATCACAAATATTAGTATACGTTTCGGTGGCAAGTCGGCCACCGTTGTCAAGACAGAAACTAAAACAAAAAAATTAACTAAATTTTAAGAAATTTTTGGTCTAAAAACTTAGGAAATTCTGATAGCTTTTTCAACTTTTTAATGACGTTGTGTCATAAGTGACACTAGGTTATTGGACTGGTGTATATATAGTATTTAAAAAGACCAGAAATGTGGGTGGGCGGTATGGTGTGTTAATTGATTTTAAGTTTACCTGAATTTACTTCAGCATCAAGCATAGGTAACCATGTATTATTTAAATTAACAGATATTGATGCTACGCATCTGTCTTTATTTAATAAAATAAATTCACTTTCCACATTTACGTTCTTTTGAACAAGTTTCCTTTGCTAAAATGCTAGAAGCATTCCAGTTTGTTATGTGGTTATTATCAAATGCGTGTTGACAGATTTTTAATTTGTGGAATTCTGTGTTCCTAATATACGTTCTATGTTCTTTTATGCGTTTGGCTAATGCTCTGGAAGTTTCAGCTATATAAAATTTATTACATTCACAAGGGATTTTATAAATGACATTTTTTGTGTTTTCGTTTATAATATTAATATATACATTAATCAAAGAGTAAATACTATTTTAGAAAGAGCAAGCAAAGCTATGTTACGTGAAAGATTACAATTTCATAAATATAATAAAAGTAATCTATAAGAAGAGATAAATAATTTAAAATCTATTTAACAAAATCAAATTAATATTTTCGATTTTAATCAAATTTGTAATTGTGTTTATAATAGTTATTTAATAATTTCTTAAATTTAAAAAGACATACATAAAAATAAATTTAATAATTTAATGCAAGAAAAATTAAACTCAAAAATATCTAACATAAGAAATAATGAGATGATTAATAAAACTGTGGTTAATTTATCTAAAACAGAATTAACAGATACTGAATATCTTGTTCTTTCCAAAGGCTTAAATTTTGCAATTACACTTAAAACAGTTCCCAAACTTGACCTTATTTCGTGCATTAAAAACATGTCAAAACTTACCAATAGAACACCAAGATGAATTTAGAATTAGAATAAAATTGCTTTAGAAAGACCTTTTAAAATTAAACAAAATTTAACAAATATTAAACAAAAAGCATTACAATCATGAAAAAGAGACAATACCATAAAAATTCTTTCTGTAGATAAAAGTAATGCAACAGTAATAATAGACTGTGATATGTAAGATAATAAAATAATGTCTCTTTTAAATGATGTAGTTATACAAAAATAAACAATAATCCAACTGAAACTATTGAAAGACAAATATATAACAATTTAAAAAAACATAAAAACAGCTTTACAGATAGAGAAAGAGTAATACTTACACCCCATACAGTAAAACTCCACACTTTTATGGAGGACCAAAAATACACAAACCTGATATACTATTACGTCCTATAGTTAGTTGCATAAACTCACCTACACACCCATTAGAAAATTTTTACTTACTATTTTATATCCTTTAGTAAACAATACTAACTCATACATTAAAAACTCTCAACATTTTCTAGAAAAATTAAGCACATTGACATAGACCCAAATGACACCTTGGTAAGTTTTGATGTTGGAAGTTTATTCACAAATGTTCCTGTCAATAAAACATTAAATATTGTGAGAAATAAATAAGAAAATGATGTCCAACTTGGCCAAAGAACCAAACTAAACATAAATTATATTCTTGAATTATTAACTTTTTCCTTAAAAAGCAACATATTTCCAATGTAACACTGACTTTTACAAACAAACTTCTGGCATGGCCATGGGTTCACCTTTATCGCCATTATTAAGCCATATTTTTATGGAAAATTTTAAATAGAATTTTGTTTAAAATCATCATTATAAACCTTTAGTTTGGTGCAAAATAACGAAAATTGCTTAATTAATTTTTTAACAAACATTAATACAGAAGAACCCACTATTCATTTCATTTTAGAAAAAAAAAACAAAACTAACAACTCCTTTTCTTGATATTTTAATAAAAAAATGGAAATAATTACGGAACCAAAATTTACAGAAAACCTACACATACAAACATACTTAAATTTTAACTCTAATCACCCAATAATGGTAAAAAAAGGAGTTTTAAAAAGTCTTTTTGATAGAGTTAAAATAATTTGTTCTGATTAAAACAAAGAAAATAAAAAAGAATTTTTAAAAGATATTTTAGTTTAAAATAATTATTTTCTTTATTTTATTAACAAATGCTTTCCAAAATTTGAACAACCAAATTTAAGACAAAATCAAAATAGACTTATTACAAATCTATTTTTACCTTATATTCCTGGCTTATCAAATAAAACGAATAGGTAATAGATTTAATATTCGCACTATCTTTAAAACACAAAACATCATTAGATCCCATAAAAAATGTCATTTATAACATTCTTTGTGAATGTAATAAATATTATATAGGTGAAACGTCCAGACCATTAGCCAAACGCATAAAAGAACATTGAACGTATATTAGGAACACAGAATTCCACAAATCAAAAATCTATCAACACGCATTTGATATTAACCACATAATAAACTCGAATGCTTCTAGCATTTTAGCAAAGGAAACTTGTTCAAAAAAACGTAAAATAAATGAAAGTGCATTTATTATATTAAATAAAGACAGATGTGTAGCATCAATATCTGTTAATGTAAATAATACATGGTTACCTATGCTTGATGCTGAAGTGAATTCAGGTAAACTTAAAATCAATTAACACACCATACCACCCACCTTTCTGGTCTTTTTAAATACTATACATACACCAGTCCAATAACATATTGTCACTAATGACAAAACGTCATTAAAAAGTAAAAAATCTATTAGAATTTCTTAAGTTTTTAGACCAAAAATTTCTTAAAATTTAGTTTAATTTTTTGTTTTAGTTTCTGTCTTGACAACGGTGTCCGACTTGCCACCGAAACGTAGACTAATATTTGTAATTTTTTGGGTTTTTTGGGGGTTTTTCTTCTTTTTTGTTGCAGGCGATCTGCAAACCATAACAGCAGTTGATGTAATCAGTATTTTTTAAACTAGGGAATAATAAAGCTATATTGATATTAATTATGAATAAAAATAAAGGCCTTTTTTATATTATACCTTTTCGTAAAAAGATCATCAATTTCTAAAATTATGTATACATTTATTAAATTCTTTGGTCAAAAGTTAAAAAACTTAAAAATATATTTCTACTAAAAACAAAAAATCATTTTAATACATTTATTTTCTTTTAATTTGATTTTGTATAAATAAATAATAAAATATAGCAGTTTAGTCAGGTGGAAAGGTGAGAAGAGAAAAGTAGTCTTGACCGACTAGTTAAACAAAATAAATTAATCTTGATTTTTCGGGGTATCGCACCTAGAGGGCTTGTTAAATGAAAATGCTTTTGTGCTACTCCAAGCTTTTATAAATTTTAATTTTTTTCTTTAGGACTTTAATTATCTAAATACATTATTATAATAAGCTAATTTACATTTAAAAAAAAAACTTACTGCTACATGCAATTTAGTGAAAGACATATTTCTTTTTGTAAAAAACAGCTAGCATTTATTTAATTATTAATATAATTAGTATTTGATAATACTACATCATATTTGTATTTGATAAACATAATAACTTTATTTACGCAGAATGTGTGTCTTTATTCGATACTCATAAAAGTGGTTAGATGGCGCGAATAGGGTATTTAATTTTTTTTTTAAACGCGATGTATTATTTTGTTAAACTATTGTTAAGGATCACAAAATTTTAGTCTGAGCTAACTTAAAGTAAAGTAAATTCCATTTAGCATTTTTTTTACAAAAATCTTGGATTACCTTTGAGTAATAGAAAAAGTAGAGAAAAGAGAAAAAATAAGAAATAAATAAAGTGGATTAAATGCAAAAATTATCGAAGTTAATTTATTTATTTTTAACCTAAGATTAATTTATATGTATATATATATATATATATATATATATATATATATATATATATATATATATATATATATATATATATATATATATATATATATGTGAATACGAATATATGACGCCCTTACAAAAAATTTACTTATCGTGATGTTTGATGCCCGTACAAAAAGTTTATAAGGTTGTTTAACGCCCATACAAAAAATTTATAAGGCTGTTTAACGCCCGTACAAAAAATTTATAAGGTCCTTTAGCGCCCTTTATATTTTTGTACAAAAAATTTATATATCATGATATATGACGCCTGATATAAATTTAAGAAGAAACTGAGTATGTCATGTGTATTGTGTGTATTAGTTCATTGCCCCTGGCTATGGCAACCGAGTGGAGATGGGCTGTCTGATTCTTTTAGGTGAATTAATTCATTTGAGTTATTCTTTTAAACTGATTCGTTCGCAAAGATTTATTTCTAAATGATTTAGCTAATGAATTAAATTAAGTCGAATCTGGTTCGGGTTAGTTCTTTGTTTATAAATTTTTTTCAAAAAAAGAATTATAAATTAGGTACCAACGATGCTTCAGGCGGTAAATCTGTAAATATCTAGGTACTTGGACGTAAAATACATACCTATTTAGGTATTTAAATAAATGAGCCACACTTTTGTTTAAGTTTATATTATTATGTTTGTTATCACAATATTTTATTATTATGTACCCTTTCCCGAGCGGTAAACCACTCAGGAGAACATGCATATCAGCACTTTTTCCGTTTTCAAATTTTTTGGAAATGAAATTTTAAATCCTTATATTGTTTTGCCTTTCGGTCTAAAATATTTATGCAAATATTGTCATAATTGTCCGGGCTCTGGTTGTTAAATGCGCAATTTCCAAGATAAATGTGATTTTCTTTTAAATTTTATAGGTTAGGACAGGGCCATTTATGAAACAAATTTTTTCCCGTTAGCGGCTTACAGGAGCTGTAAGCGTTTTTTTTTTTTGATGAATTAAGACGTTAGTCTAACAACGGCTCACAGCGATTGTTAGCTGTCTTTGAAAATGTCTAACAACTGCCTAAAGATTTAAATGGCAATTAAGGGGAAAAAATAAAATTTTAAAGGTCAAAAGTTATAAAAATTTAATTTTAAAAACAATTAACAATAAAATATACAAACAATTGGGGGGTTTTTGTTTTACAGTAATTTGCTATTAGTGGTGCCTTTTTAAACGTCAACTGTGTAACCGCTGTAAAAAAAATTTAAAAATATACCAAAATTCTTTTTATTATCTTTTAATTTATTAAAAATTAAGGGGAAATTAAAATTAACCGCCAATCTACTTCAATCAATTTTCTACATGTTTTATTTTTCACATTTCGACGTATTAATGTATAAAAGTCTTTAAAAATTTTGCACATTCTCTCCCTGAGTCCTTGTGCTAGAACTAAATTTCCCCTTTGGACCTGCCCGTAGTTATTTTTTTTTTTTGTTTTTAACAGTATTAATTTTTCAATAAAAAACGTTTATTAAAATTTTATTTTAAAAACATCATGATTTTGTTCTAAACCTGTTTTAAAAAATCTATATGATCCCAAAAAAAAAATTAAAAATTAAAAGGGTTGCTCAATGTTCAAAAGGATATGGAAATAGAAGTTCCTTATAACATATTTATTGGTTAAAAATGAACCTCTAGTTGTGCCTAGTCTGATATAAAAAGCAGATAAATTGGGCCTGCAATGTGAAAAAAAATTAAAAAATGACCAAAAATGTTTTTTCTTATTTGTTATTAGTAAAAATAAAGTAAATGTCTGTCTCTTCCC
>JAHBCN010017981.1:0-17513 GCA_019359885.1 Listronotus oregonensis
TCAAGATATCCAAAACAAAATTTTTTTGGGCAACATGAAAGTTTGAAAAGTTGATAATCATGTTGGGGTTTTTTATAGTACACATGTGCATTTTTTTGGGGGAATGGTAATAACTGTCATGAAATTTAGAATAACATAGTAACATCCAGATTATTATTTTATTTCGGTAACCGAGGATATCGAAACTACATTTTTGGACATAAGTTAAAATTTTTTTAAAAAAATCATGTGGGGGTTTTTTTATAATGCATTCATTCCATCTGCGGTTGTTGATAGAATGGTAATAATAACAACGATAAAATTTATAGAAACTTAGTTACCTTCAGGTTATTTTTTATTTGTTTAAAAAACCCCAGGATATCGGGGAATACTTTTTTTGGCAACATAAAAGTTTAAATAGTTTAAAATCATGTAGGGTTTTTTTATAATCCCCATCTACAGTTTTTGATGGAATGAAAACCCCAATAGCAATGATGATCAAAATTTAAATAAAATAGTTACCATTTTATTTATTTTATTTATTTATTTAATTCCCCCAACTATAAGTTTATTACGGGGAATAAAACATTAAAAAAATAACAAAATATAACTTTAACAAAAAAATTATTATTAATAAACAGTCAAATTTATTTTAAATATTTTTTTATAGTATTTTAAACAGTGAATTTTTTATTTTTTTAATTCTATTGGTAGATTATGGTTTTTTTTTTATTTCGTTTGAAGTATTGATCTCATTTCAAAATTTTTTTTAATTTTTAGATTGTTTCTAATAAATCTGTTTGTCTAGTATTATGCCCATGTAAGTTACTAATATTTTTAAGTTTATATTTAAATTTTTCTTTTAATTTAAGGGAATGAATGAATATACAGTTTTAAATTTATTTATATGATTAATTTAAAAAAAATTTTATTTGATTTGTACAAATTAATTGTTGGTTCAAAATATGGTAATTTATAAATACTTTTAAAAAATTTTTTAATTTTGAAGTCTTTTTAAAGGTGTTAATATTTTTGAGTTTCCCAAAAACCCCATACTGAAATTAAATATTGAAATTTTTAAATGTACTAAACTATAATAAATACTTTTAAGCAATTTTAAGGGTATAAAATTTCCCGAATCTTAAAAAAAATTTCCCTATTAAAGGGTGATAAAAAAATTTCGAAGATAGTTTATATGTTTTTTTGTAACTTAAATTTTCATCAATATATAATCCCAAAAATTGTAAAAAAAATAAAATATTTTTTTTTTTTTAAATGATAAATAAGGAATTCTATCTTTTATTTGTTGTTTGCTAATATAATTATATAAAACGATTTATTTAAATTTAAAGTAAGTTTATTAAATTGTAACCAATCAAAGACAATGTTTAAATCAGATTTAATATTGTCTCGAATTTCACTGTTACTGTTAGCAAAATATACGATTGTTGTATCATCGGCAAACAATTTATAGTACTTTTTTAATTTCAATAGGGGCATAGAATTTATATATATATTAAAATAGTACTGGGCCCAAAATAGATCCCTTGTGGTATTCCGCAAGAAATTATTTTTGAACTAATATTATTTTCAATTTTAACATATTGCTTTCTGTGTTTCAAATAACTTGCAAACCAACAATAAATTTTTCCTCGTATTCCCATTTTAAATAATTTTAAAGTAAAATATCATGATTTACAGTATCAAAAGCTTTGCATAAATCTAAGGATAACAAGGCACATTTCTTATTCTGATCTATATTTAATTGAATCTCTGAAGTAAGGTCTATTGCTGCTGCTTCTGTATCACTAATTAACGAAAAGCATATTGATTTTCCAAAAAAGTTTACTTATTTGGTATTCATGACTTTTTCGAATTTTTTAAAATACTGATACAAATGGGTCTATAATTATTTGGGTTACTAGATTCACCACTTTTAAATATAGGTAATACGCGTTTTCATTTATTCTGGAAGAAACAAATGTTTTGAAAGATAATTCTACCAAGCGTGTTAGAATTTGCCAATAATTCAATTTTGACTGCTGTAATAACTTTTACAGTAATATCATCAAATTCGCGTATGTTTTTTCTAGGATCTAAATTATTAATTATTTCTTTGTCTTCTTCACTGGTAATTTAATTTTCTTTTAAAAACATGGACTTTAAATTTGGTTTTCTTCTGGTATCGTCACTAATGGAATTTGTTTTGATCACTTTGGACCAACATTTATAAAATTATTATTCATTTCATTTACTTATCATTTTGTTTATTTTCAATTTTGATATTATTTATTAATAAATAGTTAATATTAGATTTGTAACTTATTTGCTGTTAGAAGTAAATTATATTTTCCCAAATTTTCTTTTGATTACCAATCAATTGTTCTTTAAATATTTTTTCACTGATTGAATTTGTTTTTTGACTAGATTATTATAATAATTATAAATTTAAAATTTCATATTTTCTTATTATTTTTTCCTTTTTTTGATAATAGTTGTCTCTGGTCTTAATAAGTTTAGCTAATTCCCTATTAAACCATGGCTTAGAATTTCTTTTTTGTTTAATCAAAACTTTATATGAGCATTGTTTAAATATATCAATAATTTTGTCAAAATATTGATTAGTATCATGAAATTCATATTTTCTGTCGTTTAAGAGATTAAGTTTTTTTTTATAAAATTTATTGATATAGATAATTTAAGAAAAGAACAAGTTACTATTTTATTTGCGGATAAACCAGGATATCAAAAATTTGTTTTTGGGCAACATGAAAAGTTTAAACAGCTGAAAATGATGTAGATTTTATTTGGTACATCTGCAGTTCTTAATGGAATAGTAATAATAACAATGATAAAATGTAAAGAAACGTAGTTTTCCTTTAGGTCAATATTTTATTTGCAGATAAACCAAGATATTGGAAGGGATACATTTTTAGGCAACATGGAGTTTAAACAGTTTAGAAGCGTAAGGGTTTTTTTATAATAGACATCTGCAGTTTTTGATGGAATGGTAATTATTCCTGCGATGGAATTTAAACATAGTTAGTTTTGGTTAGATTATTATTTTTATTTGCAAAAAACATGTAGATAATTTACTTTTGGGCAACATGAACGTTTAAAAGCAGCTGAAAATCATGTCAGGTATTTTTATAGCGCACATGCGGGTTTTGACGGAATGGTAAAAATAACTGCGATAAAATTTGAAAAAATGGTTACCTCCAGATTATTACTTCATTTGCAGATGAAAGTATGAACTTTATTGTTGGGAAGAACGGTAGTTTTACAGTTCACTATTATGTAAGAGTTTTATATTATGGAACGCACACCTGCGGTATCTAAGCTTAAGGGCAGTGATCCTAAAAAAATATTATTTTCTAGATATCTGCTATATTATTCAAATTCTCCTTACTTTCTTGGTAGAGATCGAACGCTGTAAGAACAACACCGATACGTCACGGTCTCATATGGCAAACTGATATAAAACCGTGACGTATCGGTGTTGTTCTAACAGCGTTCGATCTCTAGCATAAAGTTAATTATGCATTTAACTGCGCCACTTATAAGATAAAAACTAGAAAAAATTCATAATACCTACTTTGTACTCTTGTAACGATCCGCCACTGCAATATCATATTTTTAGTACAAGCGCACCTTTACCCAGGTGTAGGTTAAGTCTTTAATTGCAAAGACTACGAGGTGAAATTAATTAAAATACCTGAACGGACAGTCATTGTCATTATTTATTAGATGTAAAAATAATATTTTATTGCAAAGTTAAATTATAAGTTGTTTTTATAATATTATTAGTTACATGATAATTTTTTGAGTCTTAAATATTATTTTTATTTAAAAATGCTTACTACCTTCGTTGTCAACAGCTAAAAATTCTTAATTCCTTAATAAATAAATATAAATATATTTTTTTAAATATTCAAAAAAGTAAGTACAAATTTATATTTCTGAAAAAACTAATAAAACAAAGGCGGTGGCGAGATGTGCGCCCGCCAAGAGCGCAGCTACCTGGGAGGCGCAAAATCGGCTATGAAAAAAAATTTTTTTTTTTCATCAGTTGTCAGTACTTTAGTCATATTATTGTTATTTTTTTATTGACAAAATTAATCAAATAAATTAATTACAATAGAACAATTTTATAACAAATTTTTAACTTGATCTTATTTAGTGTACATATATTAAAAATATGTATAAATTATTAATAAATTATCAATTTATCCTGATGCCTATAGCGAGAATGTAACTTTTCAATTTTTTCAAATATTTAAGCTGCAGGTAAATGGGTATTTTATAATTTGGGGCCAGCACTAGTTTTTTTTTTGTTGCATATTATTTAATTTATTAAAGTATAAATTTTATCTTTTAGTAGGCCTGTAACTACGATTTTAGATTTTATTGTTAAGAAAATTTTTCTAGGTTTTATCATCCGCAAATAAGGATGTATAGTTAATTTACATTCAACTTCTTTCACTCAGATACAAACAGTTGTTTTATGTAAATCATATCTCTTTTCAATAGTAGGCTAATATTTTCATATAAAGAAAATATAGAATTTGACACAAATTCCACCACAAAATTAGAATTATAAAGAAACGAAATTCTCGGTTCAAAAAACTATAAACCTACTACATTGCACTTTAATTTTGTAAAATTTTCGGGGAGTAACCCTCGGAATCCCCGTTTTCGTTGGAGGGTATTCCATACTCCCCAAATCCCCCATTGATGTCGGGAGGGGCGCAAATGTTAAGCCCCGCCAAGGGCGCGGCCATACAGATACGAGTCCTGGCGCCATATCTTTTTAATTTGCCGGCATTTAAAATATTCATTAAAATCAAAATTATAAAAAACCAAATAAAGTAACGAAAATAAAAAGTTAATTTAAAAAACTAGGAATTACAATTACAATAGAAAAAGCGTTGTTTAAATAAACAGCAGCACAGACGCAATTCACTTTTACCATAGTTTAAAGAATATACAATATACGAGTTTTGTCACTCGTGGCGGCTCTCAAAACGCACCCCTCTTATTCCCGCCTTACAATATATTCTACCAGTCTATGGTGTAAAGCCGACTAATAAGAAAGTGCGCCAGAAATCGTTTTTCTGTAACCGTGTGCTTTGGTATATCGTGTCCCTAAAAAGTTGTTGAATATGCCTGGTAATAATATTTGTTCAGTGGATAATTGTGAAAGTAGAATAAAAGGCGATTTATCGTTTTTTAGATGCCTAAAGGACCATATTAATATAAATCATATAGATTAGACTATTTTATTGGTATTTTTATTGAACATACATTAAACTTTCAAATGTCAAGCTTGGTAGTCCATTTTGGGATTCACTAAGCTCCACAAATTTGCTAATTATACGCTGAACAATGTCAGAAGCGTCATTAGAGTTCGTCATTTTATCAAAAGTGAGCCTACTAGAGACGGTAAATTTTAACATTTGTTCTATTGAAAGCTTAAGTAAAATTACCTAGGTGTACATTTGAATGTATAATTAGACCATCTTTAGAGTATTGTTTTCATGTCTAGGGAATGGCGTCTCCCACAACTCCTAGCATTCTTGATTTAATTCAGGGAAGAGCCATTCATCATATTAATAATTCCATGCTTACAAGGGAAAGCCTTCTTCTCTCATACCGGTGAGCTATGAAATCTATCCTTTTTATATATATTTTTACGACTTCTGCTTTACGAAGTTGGCCAGTATAGTTCCACCCCTGACAGCTCCCAATAGACGACACGTAGTGTCGTTTTTATCCATTATTTTACAGTCTAGCTTGAGAGGCCCAGAACTTTCCACTTTGTAAGTTATTTTTATCCATAGAGTGTCTAGCCTGTGGAACCTACTACCACCAGAAATTTTGCCTTCTTCTCCAAATCCCCAAGTATTTCGGTCTCGTGTCAATAGACTTCATCTTACCACACTTAAGACACCCACGGTACGTTGGTATTTAGGCTTTTGCCCTTCGTTGACTATCTTAAGATAAAAAACTTCTGCAATATTTCATTTTGCACTCCTAATACACAAATAAAAATGTTGTGCATATCTACACATTTTGCTAGTGACCCATTAATTATCCGTAAAAGTCTGGTCGACCATTTTAGATGTTAACAATAAATTTCTATTTCGTTTTAGTTTATACAATAGATAGATAGATAGATACATATTAATTTGCTTAGTTGTAATAAAATAACCCTAGAACTATAAATCCATTTTTTTACCTGTAAACTACAAACCGTATTGTTGCTTTTAAACCTTTTTTGAAACACAGTAGTGTGACATATGAGTTATCAAATTATTTCATTTTGTTACGCCCTAGAGAATAGTAAAAGAGCAAATTAAATGATATCAAGATTTAGTTAATTAAAAAATGATTTGAATAAAACATAGTACTTTAAAACGAAACCATCACATTTAATGAATGGAACTTATAATTATTTTTCTAAACAACCGATTTTCAACGGTATTTCAAAATTCGATCAACGGAAAAAATCAAATAAATATCCAAAGATATTGGTTTTCAAGAATCCATTTTTGTTTCTCCCATGGAAAATATGAAAAAAAGATCAATTTAACAGATATGAAAATATTCAAAGTACAGTTACAGATTTTTTACTTAATATTATTTACTTATTAAAATTTACCCGGGATAGATATCTACCCCGATTTAAAGTTCCAGGGATAATTATTCATAGGTAATAGACACAAATAAATTATCATTTATTTACAGTGGTGACTTTGGTGACCATAAACAAATATTATCAACATTATGCTTATGTTATCCTAACTATTCAAATAATGAAAAATCTACTCCGCGTTCCCCGACAATCTCTCGATCAGAGGAAGCGCTTGAATACATTAATTATCAGCACACAAATATCCCTGAAATTTTGTCGGTTCGCGATCCGCGGGAGGCGCCGCACGGTGTCTTTGAAGCAAAACATCAAAAGGTTTATATGCAAGTGACCTAACTCATATATTGTATATACTTTAAACTATGCTTTTATTACCCGTGAAAGGCGGACGAAATCCACAAGCCTGGGATAAGGATATATGGAATACTATCGGAAAACTAAGAAAATATACATGTGTACCTTTTAATAGTATACATATATATTATTTGATAAATATGGTTTTAATTTCTTATAATATACCAAATATAAAGCTAGACAATTACTAATAGCTTAATAATTACGACCAGAAATATTTTTGAGCGGTCAAAGCTCGAAAATAGCGGAGAAGATTTAGAGATGGCCTCAAAGAGTTAACCATTTTTCGATTTTTTTCGTTTCATTTTTTTAAAAATATTTATGAACTATTTTACAAGTAAGTTGTCAGCCAGAGGGTAAGTAAGCTCAGGGGTCCGCGTAGCCTGGAGCCAAACTGGCAAACGCTTCTCGAATATATGGCCAGTCTGACACTGGTCCTCACCTTCGATATTAGTTGTACCCAATCAAGGCTAGCTTTTTTTGTAAACGAGAGCCTAACACCGAGACTTAAATTTTGGACATCCTGTAGTTGTATGGCGTTTTTTTATTAATAATAATTGCCAACAAGCTTTGCGTTCGTCGGTCGTTAAACACCCAGCAAAGATATAAAAAAGCCGACAGGTGCTGAAAAACAATATTAGTCCGTCTCCCGTCTTTCCACACCTGCTCGACCACAATATTCCAGTTCATTTTGTGATTTTGACCACAAGCCGGCGCCCTTTTTTCCGCCATTATCGTTGTCTTTTGAATTTTTCATTAACACCATCTGTCGACACACGTGTTTCGAGGGTACACCTACTTTTTAACCTTTGTGGTTTTAATTATTTACACGGTTAAATTTTTATTTTGGTCAGTTAGCTATAATAGAGTTGAATTTTAAAAAATCTTACGGAAAAAATCTAAATTAAGTAGTAGTCATTAAATTTCTTAAGTTAATCATGGAAATAATGTAATATTTATTTTTACTGTATTGGATTTGCAGTTTGTTTTTTTTTTATTATCTTTTAAATGGTTATTTAAATTTAAAATAAAGTTCCTATTAAATGATTAATAATAGATTAATAAAAAATTGCTCTAAAATTGCACTATCCTATAGCTCGCTTCTTATTGGAATTCTGATGTCAAGGATATTTTTCTGCAACGCTGCATTTAAGGTTTAAACCGAATCTGATCTGACTTTAACTTCACCCAAACCGTAGCTTAGGATCAAGAGTCAACTCCAAAACCAATCAAAAATCTTCAAGCCCATTAACGCAGATTCATATCAAGACAGCCGAGCGGGTCGGTCAGGCCATCTTTAAAAGAAATATACAATATATGAATTGTGTGTCCACTCGTGGCGGCTCTCAAAACGCACCCTCGCAGTGATGTTAGACGTATTTTGCCCAATTTGTTGATACGTACCATTTTTACAGAGTCTTGTACCATGTACCAAGTTAACGTTGTGTTGGTATGCAAAAAATACCAACTTTAAACATTGTCCAAGAATTAATATTAGAAGTATACGAATACTCAGCACTTACCCCTTGCACGGCCATTGATAACTTTAGACGTTAATTTTATAGAAATTTATCACAGAGTCATCTATTATCACCCAAACTGCAGTACATCATAAAACTGACTTACGAAGTGTATCTAGTGGAGACTAGAAGTCAGGAGGACCTTATCTGTGTTACAAAAGTGGCCCTCAAATTGCAGTAAATTAAGATGGCGTTGGTGTTCAGAAGCACCTTTATCATACCCTATAGCTTAACTCGTTATTTAATACTATTTTTGGGGCCACTTTTTTTCAGATAGCTGCCATAACTCCTTATTTTTGGTCGTACCAATTTTTTTCTCAAACCCCCTTACATTGCTTTTAGCGTCATCTGTACCAGGTTCATTAGAGTCACCGTCTAACATCCCTGACCCACTTATCCCCGCTTGTCCAGTATATTCGCGGTACCAGTCTGGTCTATGGTGTGAAGCCGACTGATACGCAGTGCGCCAGAACTCGTTTTGCTGTAACCGTGTGCTTTGGTATATCGTGTCCCTAAATGTTGTTGAATATGTCTGGTAATAATATTTGTTCAGTGGATAATAATAATAAATATAGATTTGAGTTTTTTATTGGTATTTGTATTGAAAATATATTAAACTCTTAAATGTCAAGCTTGGTAAAGTGCTGTGGGATTCACTGAGTGCCATAAATTTGCTTATTATACGCTAGAGCAATGTCAGAACCGTATTAGAGTGTGTGCTACTCAGTGAGCCTGTTAGACTTAAGTAAAATTACCTATATTTACCTTCTCATGACCATCTTTAGAGTATGGTTCACATGTCTGGGGAATGGCGTCTCCCACAACTCTTAGCATTCTTTATTTCATTCAGATCATATTTATGATTCCATGCTTACAGGAAAGCCTTCTTCTCTCGCCCACCGTAGAGCTGTAGCTCCGATCTGTCGCTTTTTTCTGAATATTTTTTTACGACTTCTCGCTTTTTAAGAAGTTGTACAGTACTCAAGTTCTACCCCTGACAGTTCTAATAGAGCGACACGTAGTGTCGTTTTTACACGTTGCGCACAGTCTGCTTAGAAGCTACGAACTTCCCACTTTGTTCCCTTCATCCCTAGAGTGTCCAGAACACTAGAAGTTTTTTCTTCTCTTCCAAATCCCCAAGTATTTAGGTCTTGTGTCAATAGACTTAATCTTACCACACTCAAGAACACCCAGTACGTTGGTATTGAGCCTTTGCTCTGTGGACTGTCTCAAGATAAAAAACAGCTGCAATATTTTGCACTCTAATACTGCAAATATAATTGTGCATATCTACACATTTTGTTAGTGACCCATTAATTATCCGTGAAAGTCTGAATTCGACCTTTTTTAGAGGCCAGAGATAATGGTGAGAGCAAATTCAGAATTTTATCAAGATTTAGTTGGTTAAAAATTGATCTGGATAGCTATAAGGACTTCAAAGGGACATATAGGCTTTAAGAAAAAATTTGAAACTTTGAAAATTCAAACAAATTAAGTCGATCAAAGGAAAAATAAAAAAAAACCCATAAAATATTGGTTTCAAAAATCAATTTTTGTTTCTCTTATGAAAATATGAAAAAACAAAATTTAACAGATATAAAAAATATGTAAAAGTACATAATCTACGATTTTTTTATTGCTTACTTACCAAAGATTTACCTGGGGTAGATATCTGCACCCCCGATATGTAGTTATAGAGTGACACAGCCGCTAAATTCGAATACGGGTTCAGTTTAGTCCATCAGGACAAGGTCGATGGTATTTCAAGGTCAAATCTGCGAAATTATTTGTAATCAAATTTGATTGGGTCAAACTGACCATAGATTAGGATTCAGGGACCTCGAAAACATAGGTATACACTTTTCAAATTCGGTAGTGATTAATTTTGCAGATTTAACCTTGATCCTAACCTAAGGTACCAAAAAGACTTGAATATATTATCTTTATGTTTTAGGTCAGGGTCAAGGGCATTTCTTGGTCAAATCTGCAAAATTAATCACTGTGAAAAAGTCATATACTTTCTATACTTAGGTTTTGAGGTCGTTGAATATGAATCCGTGGCTCGATCCGTGGTCAGTTTGACCCCATCAATCATGGTCAAAAATATTTTAGGCCAAATCTGCCAAATTATAATTTTAGAGATTTGATCAGGTGCCTCGACCTTGACCTAATGGAGTTAAACTGACTCGGGTTCGGATTCAGCGACCTTAAAAACATTGTTAAAATACCATGGTCAAATCTTTCGAACATTCAATTTTGTGGGTAATTTTGCATATTTTGACCCTTAACCTGATAGGGTCAAACTGGCCCCATATTCGGGTTCAGCGACCCCAAAAACATGGAGATACCATGGTCAAGTCTTTCCAACACCTTTAATTTTTTTTTTGTGGGGCTGTGTAATTATTAATAGGAATAGAGACAAAAAACCTAACATTTATTTACAGTGACTTTGGTGACCATAAACAAATATCATCAACATTATGCTAATATTATCGTAGTAATAAATACAAATAATGAAAAGAATTTACTGCGCACGTTCCTAACAATCCCAGTCAGAGAAAACACTTGAATAAATTGTTGTTGTTTACACAAATATCCACAAACTGAAACCAGTATCCACGACTGATTTGAAAGACAACCCAGGATAATGAAGATATCCTTTTGACGGACATTGAATTGGCCTGCCATAAATTTGATTGCATTTTTTGCATCAAAACCTCAGTCATGTTTAAAAAGTCTACTAGTTTCCATTTCATGCATATAAGCAGCCAAGATCTGCAGATACAAAGAATTCGCATCTTTGGAAAATAGCTTCTCCCGCAGCACTAATCTAAATAAGCCTATACAAAGCAGACCCTTTTTCTTATTAATGAGCCACTCTTATCTTACAGCTCATTTTTTTGCCTATCGACCAGTTCTGGGACGTAACTCCCTTTTATAGATATTTCCACAGCTTCTGCGCAGAAAGATTTAGCCAATGTAATTTTTCACATGCATACCTTTACAGTCTATCTGAAGAAGCCCATAACTTCCCACTTTGTTTGCCCTTTAAGCCTGCAGAGTCCCGTCGTATATAGAGAACATGTATTTATAAAATCTAAATTTGATCAAAAAAGGAATAATACAAACACTTAGTAGATGCTCAAATTAAAACATTTTCAAACAACAAAGTAAAAATTTCCATGTGGTTAACAGTTTCCTTTCTTTTTACAGGTGTATTACCAATAATGTTTACCTGTAATTAAATATCTGGCCATACGCCAAAAAGAGCTAAAAAAAGTGTATTACATATCTAGGAATTACATTTTGGTGATTCGTATTCTTTCCGATGTGTGTGGTCTTGCATGATTTCTCTTGAAATCAGCTACACCTAAAAATAGGTACTGGCACTATTAAATAGAGGTAAATAAGGTAATAAAAATAATTTACTTTAGAAATTTCTTAAAGTAAAGCTTAAATGACTTTTAAAATAAGTCGGCACTTATTTTTAGTTCGCAAAAGCTGCAAGATTCCACACAAAGCTGTTTTTATCACTTCTGCTAAATGTTTAAAATTTTGATTTTCCGCTGGATCTTGCCCCCGTCTATATTGTAGCTTCGATTTATTATTGCCGAAATTAATCGTAGTACGAATAAAAAGTAGCTATTGCTGACGTATGTAACGCATGATTAGGGCCATTTTCCAAAAGCAGCAGAATTTTGGAGGACTCATTTAAACTATTAAAAACAAGCATTGCAGTCTTGTGATGACAAAAGTAAGGTTGTGATTGAATCATGAATAGGTTTTTCAAGTTTTGATTACCTCTGGGTCTTACCCTGTCCTGTATTGTATCTGTATCTGAAAGTGCGGAGGGTGATAAACATCACTGCACCTAGGCCTCAGTAGGCTCGTTGTGCTACCTCCCAAGGGGACTATTCACTCAGTACGCCGCACATCCACTGATTTAAAGTAGGTGAGAACGTCGCCGAGGGGAAACTTCTTAATGTCGGCCAAGAAAGCCAATACTCGCCTAGCATGGATCTTCTCTTTGGACGAGAGTGCAAGACAGTCACAGAGGATGTGCTCCACCGTATTGTCTTCTAATTTCACAACCTTTACACAGAGGTGTGTCATTTATACCATTCTAAAGAAGTGTTTTCGCAGTTGACAATGTCCAGTAAAAGAACGCCTGTGATTAGACGAAGAAAGGTTCGCCCAAGGCATTGTCTGAAGTAATGATTAGCTGTATCTCTGTCAGGATAGTTCAGAAGCTCCCTGAAAAAGTTACAGTTTACTGTTTCATTCCATCGTGTTTTGTAAACTGCTGATTTTCATTCCATCGTGTTGTAAACTGCTGATGAGAGTGTTTTTGATTAGGTCCCTCATCGTAGACCCTGTCAGACCTACGAAGGTTCGGGTCAAAGGTCGGCAGCCTTCTTTCAACGAGTCAGCGATGCGGTTGGCATTGGAGTGCGCGTGTCCTTTGGTCCAGCAGGTCCTGTATTGTAATCATGTTCGATTTATTATTGCGAAATCGATCGCATTACAGCTAACAAGTAGCTACTGCTGACGTATGTACCACATAATTACGGTCATTTACCAAAAACAGCAGATTTTTTAAGAATCGACCAATGGAACATAGACTCATTTTAAAGTATTAAAAACAAAACACCATTGCAGTGTAGTGATGACAAAAATGGAGTTATTATTGAATCATGAAAATGCTTTTCAAGAATGGAAACATTTTTCGCGTTACATAGTTCATCTTTAGCATCCCTAGTTCCAAATCGTAGAAAGGGTTTTTTTTTGCAGATGATACAGTGTGGCCATCCATATTTTGACCCAGTTTGACCGCGAATAACTTTAGAAAAAATAAAGATATCAAGATGCGGTTTTTGCAAATATCTTTATATATCTTTAAGGTTTATTCTCGTAGCTTTACCATTTTTCTGTGACATTCCATTAGCTCAAAAACAAAATGGCCGATTTTCCGATATACAACAACTTTATTTTAAATGGAACGCCCTGTATACTGTTTAAATATCTTTTCCTTTTTAAACATATGTAACATAAGCTATAGTTAATATCTTAAAAAATAACGCATTAATTGACCTCCGAAGAATGGACTGTATGTCGATTAAGAATATTATTTTAAAAGGTCTTTTTTGAAAGGTCGGCTAAGAAAACATAACAACAACAAGCCTCGTTGTCATGTTTATCAGTTTTCGGTTATTTTAATTAGGCAGAGCCAAATGTTCTTGTTAAGTGAAAAATGAAAATGTATTATGTTTCATTAACCCAATCATTAAAAAATATCAGATTTAGAAACATGTTTAATGAAGCTCCACCCAAATCCAAAAATTTAATTAAAATCTGGAACAGAAAATTCTGGAGTACAGGATCTTTAACCCGTAAAAAAGAAATAAGTAAACAATGCGAATAAACTAAATAAAACGTTACAAATTCTGGAGATAACTCAGGAAGATCCAACATTGTCAATAAAAAAAATCTTAAAGTTTAGTTCATATATACCTAGAACACACAGTACAAGAAATCATAAAAAAAGAACTTAAATTAAAGCCATATAAAATTCAAATGTCACAAGAAAAAAAAGAAACTAATTTCTCAAAAAGGGTGGAATTTTCCTAGAGAATTCAACATTAATTAAGGAACAATATACATTTTGAATATACTAATGTCAGACGAAGAAGCCATTTTTCATCTCAATGGAGAAGTAAATAAGCATGACTGCAGGTTTTGGGCAACAGAAAATCCTCGACAATATAAAGAACACGTTAGAGATTCGCCAAAAGTCACAGTCTGGTGTGGTATCTCAAAGCAAAAAATTTATTGGCCATTTTTTTTATGAACTCTTGGACTTACGTTGATATGCTAAAAATATTTGTTAATCCCCCTATTGCAAAGAAAAAAATCTATTAAATTTCGTCTATTTTTAACAAGATGGGACGACATCACATTATGCTAAAGATTACCAAGGATTCACTGAGCAACGTTTTTTGAAAACCGGTGGATTGGAAGAAGGGGCCCTATTTCCTGGCCAACTCGTTCACCAGATTTGACTATTCCACATTTTTTTTTCTGTAGGGATATGTGAAAGAGAGGTATTATTGTCCACTACCTTAAAATTTAAGCAAATAAAAAATTAATAGCCGTAACATAATAAAAAATATTCCTGAAGAATGTTTACTTAATTGCTTTAATAATAAGTTTTTCAAATTTAAATAACTCAAGCGGGCTTGTCTTTTTTTCATGACTACTTATCAGGGGAATCTTGGAATTTTATCTCCGACTCTAACTTATCAGTAAACGAAAAATGTAACATTTTTAAAAATATTTTACTAAACATTACCCAAAAGCTTTTCCAATTAAAAAAAGAATGGTCCCCAATAAAAATAAAAAAGGGTTTTTGACGAACTACATAATGCGCGAACATTTATTTTTTACAGATTTAAAAGTCAATATCCCAATATTCCCAACATAGCATATACAGTAAATTTTTTTCGTATGCAATACAGAAATCAAATTAGGATTTGCAAAGCAAACAAGAAAAAAATATATAAAACAGTGGAAAACAATCAAGGGCAAAAAGTCATAAATTCCAAAGGAAAGTAACAATTCAAAAAATAATTCTAATTTTCCCTTAACGCTCATGACTTAAAAAATTTTTTTGAACGCTCCTAGCAACTTTTAAATAACATAAGTGGTTCTTTTTTCCTTTAAATAATTCAATCAAATCATTTCATTTTCTTTTCGTCCTATTTCAAAATTCAAGTGCTGATCTCAAAATAATATGAGAAATAATCCAAGTAAAGATGTTTATGACCTAAATTAATAGCCAAACTTATAAATCAGCTATTGATAAGGTACTTTTTCCCGATTGTCTTAAAATTTCTAAGGTGATACCTATTTTTAAAAGGAGATCCAAGATCCTAATAATTACCGGCCAATATCAATAATTCCCATAAAAGCAAAGATATTTGAAAAAACCCTTTTCAACTAGTAAATTATTTTGTGGATAATTCTTTGTTTTTATTGGCTCAGTTTGGCTTTTTTTCCAAATGGTAAGACTGTTGATGCCATAAACAATGTTGTTGGTTCGATAGCGGGGGCCCAGAGGATAAAAATACGCGGGAAGCTTTTTGGGTCTAACCAAGGCCTTTGACTGTGTCCAGCATGATATTTTGCTTAAAACTTCAAAAGTATGGAGTATGTAAAAATTCAGTTAATCTACTTTCAACTTTTTTGAAAAAAGAAACAGATAGTAACCCTCGATGGAAAAGCGTCAACCAAATTATCCTGTATTTGGGGGACCACAGGGTAGTCTTGGCCTTGTTCTTGATCTTTTAAAATTCCAGGAAAATTATGGTAAATTCCTTTTTATCTTCCGGGTGACAACGTTTGTGCGGACAGAATTTGGGGTATTTTTTCACATATTTTGCAGGGATTAGAGCTGCGGGAATGGTTTTTTGAAAACAAATTAAAACTGAACGAGAGTGTGCCAAATGATATTTTTTTTGTGGGGATCTTTCAAATGTAAATAATCCGGTAAACGTAATTTTTTGGGGGTTTCTTAGGGATCCAAATTAACATGGGACCAACATATAGATCAACTAGCTTCAAGTTAACAAGAACCGTTTTTAAAAAAAGAAATTTTGTGGCGAAGTCCCCTTCAGTGATCAGCTTATTATGCACTGTTTGAAAGTACTTGCACCTATGCTATTCTTGCATGGGGTCATCGCGCCAGCCGTCTTTTTGGTTACAAGCCGGGTTTAAGAGTTATGTGGGGGGCTAATTTTCGAGATGTTAGGGAATATTTTATAAACAAAAAAATTAACTTTTCCATTTTATATTTTTTATGCACTTCTACATGTTAAATCAAATTTAAATGAATACTTACAGCGTTTTAATATACATTCTCATAAAAAAAGGGGAGAATCTTTTAAAATACCTTTTAGAGAGTAGAGAGAAGTCGTAACGCCCAAACTATTTCCAATATTTTTTAATCACCGGCCGAAAAAACAAAGATTTGCCGTTAAAATTTTTAAGGTAAAATTTAAAGCGGGTTTCTGCTAAGTAGTGCTCTCTTTTGACGAGTTTATAACTGTTTAAGTAACTAGTGTAGTTGTCTTTGTGGTAGATTTTATTTTTTTTTATAAAATTTTACTTTTACATAGTTTTGGGTTTTTCAATGTATGTAATTTATGTGGGGTATGTAAAACCTTTATTTTGTTGTAAACATGAATAAAGTTATTATTATTTAAAAGATCCGACATGACGTATCCCATGGCTCCGACCCCATAGGGCGTCATGGGAAGGGTATCGAAGACCACCCCCGCGTCCGCTCGGTCAGTGATCTTCGGCCAAATTCATTGCCTCAGTAAACGAAGGGACCCAAGGGCAAAAGATTTCTGCATTTTTATCACCAGGGTTTTTCGGGTGAATGTTGAAAGAAATCTTCAGCTCCCCAAAACATTTCCTTTATGCCCCCAAACGCCCCACAATCAGGACAATCGCGTTATACTCCGGATAGAGCCTCCGAAGTTCGCCAAGTAGATCCTGATATTTGGCTGTTTTTCCCCTTCCTTTATATCGATGTTAGTTCTTGAAACTCAATTACATAGAGTTATTTTTTTTATCAAGGAGAACGATATCAGGTTTATTTTGGGGCGAATTTGATGCGTAGTTGGGAATGCATATTCCAATATAGAAAGTCATTTTCCACTACTGCCTCGATATCGCCGGGGGCAAATGGCAAAAATTGGGTTTTGTCATGCCGTAATAATGTCTGAGGTGTAATAAAGTACCCAAGCGCATCGTTATGTCGTTTGGGTGTAACCCCTACGCATGCACTGGAAAAAGGGCAAAGGGGCATTGTGTTTCCCGCCAAAACCACAAGCAGTATCAGATGTTAGAAAACTGGCTTCGTATACCAGTGTTTTACCATCCTGCAGTAGTAGGAAACCTTTGGTCTCAGACAAACTACAGATTTCAAAAAACCCCAAAAGTGA
>JAHBCN010017982.1:0-17717 GCA_019359885.1 Listronotus oregonensis
TATGAGGTTAATGTGTAAGAACCTCCCGTGAGATTTTTTAAGAATGCTTATGGTCAATTAAGCTCTATGAGGTCGCGTTATCGTGCAAAAAAGTGACACTCGTGGTCAAACGGTTCTCAACAGAAAGAAATACGTTTTTATTATTAAAAATATTTATAAATTTTTTATAATATTGCCTTTCATTTTAACGTAATTTTTAAGGCCTAAGCAAATGCGTACCAATCAACAAATTTGTGGATTTGGACTAAATTTTGATAGATATTTACCGAATAAATAAGTGTTGTCATTTTTAAAAAGTTTTATATATCGTGTTTTGACAAGTAAATATATTCTTCCTTTGTACTGTTTATTTTTAAAAGATTTGCTTTTAAAATAATATTCTTTGAACACTTGATTTGCAAGAACAATAAAATAAATTTACTGTTTTACGTGTAAAAAAATATTAAAAACACTTAAAATAATAACTCTAAGGATAACTTAATAAGTTTTACTAATTTAGAAAAAAATAAATACGAAAAATATTACCTTTTTACCCCTGAAGTCACAAAAACTATTGATATAATTTTTAACATTTTTAAAAAAACAAACATTTTTAAAACATTGAGTCAAAACAAATTAAATAAGTAGTTTTTTAAATTCTTTTTGCTTATACAAAATATGCTTTCAGGCTAAATTTTATAGATTAAATCTGACTTAGCTACAAAAATTTCAAAGAGAGACTTTACGTTTTTATAAAAATATGGAAATACCAAACAAAGCTAGGTTTAATATTTGTATTACAATTCAAAAAGGGAAAAGGGAAGAACTTGCTAAAATATAAAGATCTATTCCAAGAAAGATCAAATGTCTCCCCTGTCGGTAATATAAGTAGATAGATCATAACTTTGGCTATATAAGAAACACTTTGTTTTTGTTAGGTGGTCCCTTTGGTTATTTGTGTTACATTTTTTTAAAGTATTGTGGGTGTTTTTTTTTTGAAAACGTGTTTTTTAAAGTCAACAAATACTTAATAATTTTGTTGTCACTAAGTCAAATTAAGAACACAAATGCAGTATTTAGAGAGATTAGTTATTTTAAAACTTTTTTAGTGGATTTATTTTAAAGTAACCTGCATCTTTTTTTTTAATTTTAAAATTGAGACATTTATGATGGGGCATATTGGTAATTTAATTTTTATTTTGTTTTTTTACTCCACTTTAAGGCCTTTATAATGCAAACATCAAAAAATATATTGATTTACAAAAATATTAGGGCAAGTAGCGAGAGATACACATTAAATTCATAATGTTGTTTAATTTAAAAAAAACCTGTCTGATTTTTGAACAGTTGCTAGATAAATTATAGTTAAATGTTATGGTTATACCGGCCCACAATATAAAGTCTTTTTTCCTAACCTACGTAATATATAGGAAATTGATGCATAGGAAAAAGTCGGTCGCGCCGCCACGAGTGTATCTTGCACACTAAAGTATTTTCATCCTTATTTTTATTATTGCGGAAGTTGGATAAAAATACGTTAGTATGCCAGACACACTGGTGGCGGCGCGACTGCTTGAAACATTTTCCATCATGTATTGCAGGATTGCAATATCTTCTTATAAATAATCTTAAACCTACGGTCTAAACATATTTGACGCATACCACAAAAAACGCCCCAGTTCTTAGAATTTTTGAAGATAACAAAGTTGTAGGTTGTACCAAAATAAATTAGCTTACAAAGTTTTAAAGAAGTATTTTATATTTCAAAATTTAAAGCCAGGATCAATGCCTATATGCCTTTTAAAGGAAAACTCAGCTTAGCTATACAAACATTGCTTTAAAACAGCAAAAGGTATGTTGTTCTAAAACAAACGGAGGTAACAAGACAAAGATAAATAATTTACCAAGTAATATTAAATTCAGTTACTTCGTTTTCATAAGAAATTGGGGCAAGTGCCAAAATGTATTAAGCAACATAAATTGATACGCGACCTGTTTCTAAGGAAAATAGCTGGTTAAACAAATACAATTTTAGAAGATGGTTACAAACCTGTAATATATAATCTACTTTAAAAACATAATAGGGGAAGGTCTTGTACCTTGGGACATTTTTTATATTTATCGTGTTACCTAGAAAATGAGTGCATGTAACATTACTAAATCTATATGCAATTATTCATTGGAATGTACTTCGCGATATTTGACTACAAAAATACAAAAAATGTTTTTCATTTTTTTTATTTTTAAATTTTTTCGCTTGGTTGCAAATTGGCCCCAGGTACAAACTGGGCTTGTACCTTGGGCCGGGTGTGTTGTACCTTAAGCCGCATTAAAAAAAATGATAAAAATTTGATTTTGTTAAAATATTATCTTTAATTATATTGAAACTGCAATTAAACAGATTTATGAAAAAAAATACAACTTAAAAATCACAAAAAACTTTTTAAGAAACTTAAAACTAGAAACTTACGCTTTTGTAGCCTAAGTCAAACTAAAATAAGAAATAATAAAAATTATTCTATGGAAAACCACAAAAAAACCCTTAAGAAGCTTAACAGATTTTTCTTAAAAAACACATAACAATTTAAAAAATCATAAAAAGCTTTTATGAAACTTAAAGAGAAAATAAAAACTAAGAAACAAAACTACTGACATGTTAGCCCTAACAAATAAAATAAGTAAGTTCTTGAAACTTAAGGTTTTCTGACCTAAATTAAAATAAAATAAGAATTAATTATTAGTCTATGTTGTAACCTGAGAAATCCACTCCAAATGTAAGCATTTGTCTCTGCCTCTCAGAAAACCTGCCACTTTCTGGTTCTGGAAGAGTAAAAACGAAATCAGCTTTATCCATGGCAAAAATGGTAAAGTCTTCTCTAAGAAATTTATTTGTGCTTCTAAACTTTTTTAAAAACTGAACGTAAAGTTCTTTGTCAATTTTCTTAATTTGAGCAACATAATGATGTAGCATGTTTTTAGCCCCAGAAATTTTTACAAGGACAAAGTCGTCTACTTTAAGATATCTGTCGGAATTAAATGTCTCTTCTAAATGATCAGGAAACTCCAGATATTTTGGAACTATTGGAATTAGAAAGGGAAGAGATATCCTCGTCTTCGGACGATTCGTTCTGGACTATCTTTTTTTCTTTTTTGGTTATATTTCTTATTGTTTCTTACTTTTGTTTAAAGAAATTCTTCTTTGCTTCTCAATTTTCTTTTGTTCTGCTTCTAGTAGCTCGAGGTTTAGGTCAAAATTTTACTTTTTCCTTTTTTGCGCCCACCAGTGGCAATTTTTCTCGGTTTCGCTTTCGGCAAAGGTCGCACTTCTTCGGGCGACTTAAAACCCTGCTTACTAGTCGAAGGTTTAGGAGAACCATTAATATTGACTTGTATCCCCATATCATTGTCGCTAGGATTTACAATGGGAACTTCTCTGTCAGTTACAGCTGAACTTAAAAATTACTTTATCTCCGAAAACATGTTTATTAAGAGGCCATATTCCTGTTGCTCTAAACCCTAAATGAATGTTTTGTGGTGTAAAAGCCAAGGGATACACCTTTCCTACTAACTCTGCAATGTTCTATATGTTGATAGTCTCTCCCGGATGAGTTAGAAGCCATTTATCACAGGCATTATCATAAAATGTTTTCAGTAATTCATAAACAGTGCGATCGAGTGGCTGAGTTTATGGCTAGTGTGAGGTGGCAACGTCAGCAAAATAATGCCGTTTTCTTTTGCCAATTGTATGGCATTGAAGCACAGTGTGTCATGATTGTCTAAATTTAATATTTTTTTAATGATCTTTTGATGGCCTTTCTATGTCAATAAAATGTTGCATCCATTGTAAAATTTTTCGTTGGTGAACCAACCTGAAGCGTGCGCCGACCCAATGGATCCAGGTGTGAGCACCATGTAACATGAATTGTTTGAAATTGACTCTAGGAAATATGAACATAGGCGGTACACTGTTTCCCAAAGTATTTATACATCCAATCATTGTAATATTACTTCCTCTCTCATGTAATGCTGCCAACTTGCTTTTCTCCTTTTAGAGCAATTACTTTAGATGCTCTTTGTACCGCGCAGATTCCAGTTTCATCCATGTTGTAAATATCAGCAGCCGAAAATTCATTATTTGCCAAAACTCCTTTTAAGTTTGTAAAGAACATGTTTACATTATGTCTGTTAAAACTCGTAGCTCTCGTTAAACTGGTGGCTTTAGGCTTTCTTAAAGCCTTAGTTCTGAGTTTCTTCTTAAAAAATTCTTAATTGCTTTCTGTGAAGGCCACAATGCATTTTTGCAGAAGTTTTTAAATATCTTGCCAAACATTACTCTTCTTCATTACTGAAAATCTGATCACTGCGCATTTTTCAAACGAACCGTAATTTTCACCATGAGCCAAACCGGCAAAGTACCGGCTTACGTTGTACTTCTTAAGCTTTTCGTTGGCTCAAATCGCCATTTTTGACAGCTTCGCCGCTCTTTTTAAATTTCCTGGGTCTGGTTTTGCCTTTTGTTTCCAGTTTGCTCCTCGCATCGTTAGAAAAAAATAATGCAATAAAATTTAAAAAGTCGGTATGCATATGGCAATGTACCTTGGGCCGGCCCAAGGTACAACATCTCAGTGGCTCAAGGTACAATGCGTGCAACAAAGCGAAAAAATATCAACATTACCTAAAAATGCAATGTTATTTTACAAAAACATTACTAAAATTATCCTAGCAAATGAGCAATTTTATAGTATAAAAAGTTTGAATTAAAGATAAAACCTAACAATACAAGGAGGATAATTGTAATTAATAAAATACTTACTTTTTAGCGAAAAAAACAACAATTCTTTGTAAAAAAATCTAGGCTGCCGACATCTCGACTATCACTAATTCATAAGGGCGCCTATCCTGCGATTCTTCTGTTACACGGTTGCTAAGTTTAAATTTTAACGGGACATAGGAAAAACGGTAGTGGCCCGAGGTATAAGCCGGCCCAAGGTGCGAGACCTTCCCCTAGACATAATTGTTATTTTGTTGTTTTATATACAGGATGATCAAAAAGGATTGAAACAAATAAGATATTTTGTTATTGAGATATTTAAAAAAAGTTTACCTGAAAAGTTGACACTTGTCAGGCGAAATTTAAAAACTTAGATATGAAATTCAAAAATAAGATTAGAGACTAAAATAGGGCAAAAATCAAAAACTTATTTAACAAAGCTTTTAAGAATTTAGTTTTGGGCTAACTCGAGAAATTAAAAAAATTAAAAATGAAAATTTTTAATTTTTGCGACATAGTTTATTCATACACTGTAATTTCCCTTTTTCGTCACTAGACATCGTTTAATTAGCAGCAAGAGTTAATTTCTTCATTTTATTTTAAATAAGGATTAATGTTAACAACATATTTATCACTGTATTCAGAAGTTAAAGACATATCTCCTTGTAAATTTGCCAATGTACTGTAAACAAGTATTGGCTGTTAGATACAGGGCATTGAAATAAGTATGGATCGTGTGTACAGTAATTCTCTTTTTTTTTAATAATAAAATATATATATATATATATATATTATATATATATAATTATAAATATATTAATATTATTTAATATTATAAATAAATTTTATATATTTATAGTAGTTAAATTAGCAAAGTTGTGTATATTTTTACGCTGATTACAATAACGATAATAAAAATAATCAGATGAACGAGTTATTCACAAAAATATATTTTTAAATGCAACACCCTGTATTTGTAACGTTAATTGAAAGAAATGTAATTTTCTATATAATTATTATTATTTTTTCCTAAATGAAAATTGAAAGTATTTCAAGTTAAATTATTTTTCCATAACTGAGCAGGAAGCCATGAAATTAAAATCGAATTTTGTACAAACTATCATAGTATGCTATGACAAAAATTAAAAAAAAAGATAACATGTGTATCCGCCATGATATTTTAGTGACAACTAGTAAATCATAAGGCAACAGTTCATTTATGCTACTGTTGTTTAAAATGCTGTCATTTGGAGAAGTTTAATATGATAGAATGCTATATAAATTGCCAAAAAAGTGGCATCAGGCTTTAGAGTGAAACTATTTCCAGAAAGAAATATGCCAAGCAGAAGATATTTTTTACTTCTTTCTTGAAAGTTTTAATCAAACAAAAGTGTTTCTTAAGCCTAAAAATTAGAAAACCTTTATAATTATTCAACAAACAAAAATATTTTTTTATTAGGATATTTAAAAAAAATTGACCCGACAAGTTGACACTTGTCAGGTAAAATTTAAAAACTTTGATATGAAATAGGAAAAAATAAGATTAGAAACTAAAATAGGGCAAAGGGCAAAAATTTATTTAACAAAACTTTTAAGAATTTAGTTTTTGGGCTTCATTGGGAGATTTTAGAATAAAAAATAACATTAAAACAATTTTAATTTCTGTATCATAGTTTATTCAAACACTGTAATTTCCCTTTTTCGTTACCAGACATCATTAAATTAGCACCAAATATATGATTTAAAATAGGCTTTTGGGGCCACCCAGAGTTAATTTCTTCATTTATTTTAAATAAGGATTAATGTGAACAACATATTTATCAGTGTATTTAGAATGTAAAGACATATCTTCTTGTTTTAGTTTGCCAATGTATTTAAGTGCTTAAGTACTGTTAACAAGTACTGGCTCTTAGATACAGGGCATTGAAATAAGTTTGGATCGTGTGTAAAGTAATTCTATTTTTTTCTGTTTTATTGATAAAAAAAAGTTTGACTTTAATTAAAAAATTAAACAATTAGCCTTGTAGGCATTGTTTTTCAGTAGATTCATGAATTAGGATTAGCATGTATACCTTCTACCTTTTCAAATTCATAAATAAAGCTGTTTGATTTTTATATAAAATAAAAATTAAACCACATTATCCGATTAGCAGATGGGTGAAGGTCTCCACTAATTCAGATCCTATACTTCGCCTCTCATAAAAATAATGTCTTTTGACAAAATTTTGAAGGCAACGAACATAATTGTATTTTGTATTAATTTAAGGTTCTTTGCTGTAGGTTAACTTTGAAACTGAGCTCAATCATAATGATGGAATATTTATATTAACTAGGTCAAAATATTTCCTTTAAACAACCTACTGTTATAAAAACGAGGTTTTATAGATGTGCCTACTTTTACTACAGTTGTTTTATTTTATTAGCTCATAAATCGGATTAAATATTCTGACTTCCTAAAATATATTTGTCTGCTTTGTTGGAGATTCTCACTGACTAGGTCAAAATCCTAAACTTTTCGGCGTTCGATCAATACTTTTATATATAGATCCAAGGATAGAAACAAAATTCGTAATTAGTTTTACCAATAAAACTAAGTTTTCCCGTATATTACCAAGAAAGTATAGTTGTAAAATTGTTTTATATTTTTACAGAAACCAGAAATGAATTTATTTGTAATTTATTTGTATATATATATATATATATATATATATATATATATATATATATATATATATATATATATTAATATATATATATATATATATATATATATATATATATATATATATATATATATATATATATATATATATATATATATATATATATATATATATATATATATATATATTATATATATATATATATATATATATATATATATATATATATATATATATATATATATATATATATATATATATATATATACAAAAAACATTACTTCGTTTTAAGACAGTTAAAGAAGACATCCTGTTCTCTATATTGTCCACTATGACTCTTTCCCTAGACGCGTTTCGCTCGCCTTACGGGTCTCGTCATTCGGGCTGTAGCGAGTGCACAGTAAAAAACAGAGAGACAAATTGTCAACTTATTAAACAAATATCATTTTTTATCGGTAAGATATTAAGTCTTACCTTTGATGCCCTACTGAAATCACATTCAGCAAGGTTGGCATCAAGTTTTACCGGAGTGGGTAGTAGATATGTTATTTAGCGAAGTCCATTTTGTATTTCGTGTAATTTATTATATCAGTTTCTATCTGCAATTTAATAACAATACCGTTAAGTATAAAAGAGAAAGTACTAACTTGCTAGGTATTTTACTTCTAGAACAAACAAAATCATTCTAATCCAAAAGTTAGGTGTTTACAAGTTATCTAAAGGCTATATTTTGTTGTATATAAATCGGTAGGTATTTAAAGCAGGATATTTGAATACTTAAAGTGATCTTCACACAAAAAAACATTTATTTTAAATTCGAAACAAAGCTGTTTGGATCTCTTCATGCAAATTGTAATCACTTTTTTCGCCTTTTAGGATTTGTTGGGACAGATATAAACAGTTTTTGGGGTGTTTCCAGAGAATTATTAGTACATTGTGGCACTACATACCATTTATAAACCATTTTAGCCAATAAATTGGCAAATTATTAACAAAATTCACTGTAGTTGCACTTGTCGTCAACTTGTTTACTTGCATATGACGTCACGCGAAACATATGTCGACGCCAGTACAGAGACAGAGTTTTTAGCGCAAATATTACAATTTAAACTTTAACATTGAGTTTTATTGAAAATACAGCAGATTTCCCGAAAATATAGAATATATTTTGTTTGTAAGGTACCAAAGAATAATTTAAAACGATTTTTCAAAATTAGTCAATTAGCCTATTAAAGAGTTTAAAACCTTCAGGAACCATTGACTTATTTAAAATTAATAAAAAGGCAAAGATTGTAAAGCATTGACTGACTTTCGCACAATATATAATACCAACAAAAACGAACGTTACAAACTGTTAACCTATTCACCTAAACAAGAGGACAAAAGACAGGATTAAAAGAATATATTTTATAGATTCAACTGGTTTAAATCAAAAAGTAATTTATTTTAACCAAGGTAAAAATACTCTTGTTTATTTATACACGTACAATTGTGACTTTTTAAGTGCTAAATTCGTAGAAATTTATTAAGCCGTAAATAGAGGCTCAAATAAGATTCGTAAGAAAAATTGCCAAATTTAGGATTTTTTTTTCTAATTTTAACTAACCAAAAGTAAAAAATTAATCTTTGTATAAGAATAAATCATTTTCTAACCAATTACTATTTACTTTGCGGCAATGTTTTAACATAGCATTTTTACAAAAAAATAACTATTGTATGGTATTGTACTATTGAATTGTAATAAATAGTGTTGATTGGCTCAACATAGTCCTTCTTCCATTCCGACCTAGGAAGTTTTTTAGTGGATACCCTACATTAGTTAACTCTTTTAATTCCCTAACTTTTCGAGAAGTTAAAAATGTTTTGGAAAGTAAGTTTTTTAATATCTTTGGGAGTGAAAAATGCTTCTTCAAAATATTCTACTCTTTGGCCTAATAATTTCATGCATTCGCATACTATATTATACGCTGTTTCGCTCTATTTTTGACACACGAAACCTATATTTATCGTCAGTCTTTCGTATCTGTCTGAGGGCCGTGTTCTATTATAAAGTTACTGACTATCCTAAGTAATTTTTTTTTAACTCTAATAGCTCCTTAGTATACTTAGGCGATTGGGAGAGAAATCTCTTCGCCTACATTGAATCTGGAGAGTAATTTTAGTGGGTGTCTTTTTGCCTGTTTCCTCATTCTCTGAGTTCTTTTAAAAAACTTAAAAGAAAATAAAAATTTAAAAAAAAATTGGAAATCATATGCGGTCTACTACTTTTTAATATTCTTTTATAACAAGGTTCAAAATTCTAGGAATTTATTAGTTCTTTAGAATTATGTCAACTACACTTTTTCGTAAAAAACCCTAAATGTAAATGTTAATACATTTCTTAAATCTTCATTTATTACTTATCTTTTATTAGAGACAAAATTTACAGGGCCGGAACCGGTCATCGGTATATCTTATAAAATGGCCAAACAGTTCATACCACCTTGGACACAAAGAGAAACTCTTCGGTAATGGCATGGACTTTCGGGTCTCAGACACTCGAAGGCTTCTATAAGCCCACCGAACCAACAATGTACCGTCAAACTACTGGAGCAAGGGTACACCTTAAAACTCTAGTGTGACTGTACATGGGACACTGCAAATTAAAATACCACATGCACAAGATAGGCCTAGCGGAAGACGCCGAGTGCCGCATGTGCATGGAGGAGGATGAATCGGCAGAACACATACTGTGTTCGTGCTCAGCAATGGCAAGACTCAGATTCGCAATCCTCGGCAATAACACCTTGTTGTCGGGGGAGGTGAAAGATCTCTCTTCAAACAGGATCATCAGATTTATTAGGAGTCTGGACCTGGTGGGAAAAATATAAAAGTGTGTGAGCCACAATAGACTGATCGGTTACGGTGAAAGGGTGTTATACCCACTCACTAGCTTCTATTATTGGCCTTTTTTTTTTTTTTATATACTAAAACTCCAGTTTCACGTAACAAACTATTGACAACATAGATATTTCTAAAATAGTAAACTTTATTACTTGTTTTTTGGGGTTTTTCGGTCATTTTTTAAATAAAAATCAATGTTTAATTGACGTTTCGGTTTATTTAGTTAAACCATCATCAGAATATCTAAAAATATTTTTCTATTATTGTATTTAATTAACATGATGAATTTTGAGAAAAGTATGATTGTATATAATTTGTAAAGTAAACACTTACCAACTATATTGTAAAAATTACAAGCACTAGATAACATTATACTACATTTTTGTTCGGTGGTTGATATAATACTGAAATTTTTATCTTTTTAAAAACTATGAACCAAACATTTGCATTACCTAGGTTAATTTATACAGAATTGTTTTATTGGGGTGCAAAAATCTGGGTTTTTCCTTTTATTATTTCTATTGCAACAATAAATTGTTGTAAATGGAGCTTAGACCCTCCGTGTCTGTTCTGAAATTTACGGTATTGTGTGTTTTTTTAATGTGAATCATTTCTTTAATGTTCCTTTTTTATTATTACTTTCAAATTCCAAAATATTAACATTGTCAAAGTCAAAATTATGCAAGTTATCAAGTGCATGATTTGACAGGACTGTGTGGTTACTGTTAGGATATCTTATGCTTTTTTGATGTTCTTTAACTCTGTTTTGAGTATTGTCTTGTTTGGCCAATATATGTTTTTGTGCAATCACGGCAGTCGATTTTGTATATTAAATTTGTTTGATTAGGGTTTTCGATTGTAGGTTTAAGTTTTGTAAATAGATTTTTAGAATTGTTGTTAGGTTTTTCTGCAATTTGTGTTTTCTATAAGTAAAGTTATCCAGTGGAAATCATAGACCAAACAATTTGAAAAAAGTTCGGGAAATCCTAAAAAATAATAACTATCCAACTAAATTTACTGAACCGATCATTAAAGCACGAATAAATAAAATTTACAATTTTAACAAAGACAGTGAAAATACATCTGAAAATAAAAAATATATTTCCCTTCCATACGTCCCTGATATAACACAAAAAATTAACCATGTTCTTAAACTACAAAATACAAATTGCAGAAAAACCTAACAACAATTCTAAAAATCTATTTACAAAACTTAAACCTACAATCGAAAACCCTAATCAAACAAATTTAATATACAAAATCGACTGCTGTGATTGCACAAAAACATATATTGGCCAAACAAGACAATACTTAAAAAACAGAGTTAAAGAACATCAAAAAAGCATAAGATATCCTAACAGTAACCACACAGCCCTGTCAAATCATGCACTTGATAACTTGCATAATTTTGACTTTGACAATGTTAATATTTTGGAATTTGAAAGTAATAATAAAAAAGGAACATTAAAGAAATGATTCACATTAAAAAAACACACAATACCCTAAATTTCAGAACAGACACGGAGGGTCTAAGCTCCATTTACAACAATTTATTGTTGCAATAGAAATAATAAAAGGAAAAACCCAGATTTTTGCACCCCAATAAAACAATTCTGTATAAATTAACCTAGGTAATGCAAATGTTTGGTTCATAGTTTTTAAAAAGATAAAAATTTCAGTATTATATCAACCACCGAAGAAAAATGTAGTATAATGTTATCTAGTGCTTGTAATTTTTACAATATAGTTGGTAAGTGTTTACTTTACAAATTATATACAATCATACTTTTCTCAAAATTCATCATGTTAATTAAATACAATAATAGAAAAATATTTTTAGATATTCTGATGATGGTTTAACTAAATAAACCGAAACGTCAATTAAACATTGATTTTTATTTAAAAAATGACCGAAAAACCCCAAAAAACAAGTAATAAAGTTTAATATTGCAAACGGTCAAGAAAACAAAACCAAATTTCTAAAATAGTACTTAATATAGGTCCTTAGTTGTTCGAGCATTCACATAAATAATTTAAATACTTATCTTAATATTAGATTTTACACCGTTTAAGGGCTGTGCTTGGCGCTGTAGCTAACTTCAGTTTTAAACCAGGCTCTTTTGCACCTATATCATTAAATCTAAGCTATGCTGCCCTTGGTAGATAGGACGACCTATAAGTAGAAAACCGGTTCTATGTACTCTAAGACGATTTTGATTAAACAAAGACGTCTTTGGTTATAACCATTTTATATTAAATCACAAAAATGGTAGTTTTTGTCCACGACCGGTTTATCAATAAAATAATTTTTATTTTTAGGTTTATAAAAGTAATGAAAATAAAATACCTGTGTTTGTATTTTTACCAAACCACCATTTATATCTTATTAAAAAATTTACTATGAACTTTGCTATAAAACTAAACAATAAATTTTGCCCCAAGAACGTAAGCTATAATGTAAAACCATCTAATAAATCGTTTTTCCTACTGACAATGATCTATGAAAGCATTAGGGTTATGCTAGAAAATAATAGGAAGGAAAAATGGATATTTTCCTTTAAGTTATTATAGATTATAACTGCTATAAACTTTAGAAGAATTTAGTTAGTCTATCAATTTACGTATTAAGCGGTTACTCGCTACCAACCTCGGTAAAATTTTTACACAATTTTTTTGCAGATACAGTCCATGAAAATGTGGGAAGTCTACCGGATGTGAAAAAAACAAGCAAAAAAAAAAACTAAAAGTTCATATAAACTTCTTCGTATGGGTCTCCTCTTCGGAGATATTGTCTCTTAAAAAGCTCCAATGAAATCAATTTTGTTAGACATAATTATTGAACCACCAGGTATATCTTATTTTTTTTTAAATAAAATGTTATATCAAGTAAGACTGTTCAAATTACTATCAATGAAAGTGTTGTGAGGTATTCACAGCTGCACGGGCGGTCTAACTGTGACTCCCATGACCCCCTTTTTACGCCCTATACTATTAAGAACTTTGGATAACGTTTTTTACAAACCTTTAACTATTGACTAAAAATAAAGTACTGCTCATTTATGTCGCTAATCTTAACCGTTTTTACATTGATTCTTTACTTTTATATTAATTTACTACATTTTAAATTTTGCGTTAAAATTACCTGTTTAATAATTCTAAATATGAAAAACACGTTTATTTAGTATACCCAATGAGCTGACAGCATAGATAAAGAAAGCATTTCATTAATAAACGCAATCAAGAGCTGCGCCCAACATGTTTGTGTTTATTATTGGCGATAGAATGGTTCAAGCATAGTTTGTACTTGTGAAATTATAATCCAGGAATCATATCCATCACTTTTTACACTTGGCACTGCCTTACCATTTTAATTTATTAAAAGTACTTACACAAAACTAAAATTTATACAATTTTTACAAAAATAACCCAAAAACAACAAGAAACATTTATACTAAACAGCCATATTGAATGTGTCATCTGTCGAGCGAAGCCGAAGGTGGCCGAAGTACAACGACTATTAGTCGTTGGCCGAAGTAGGCCTCTACGAAAAATGCACTGTTGTTACTTTGTCGTGCCTTTATAAGAAGCTGTTCAAATATTTTGACATCATTACTTTCTGTGTAATACTTTATAGTAATAAATATAACAAATACTCGTATTATTCACAGTTTAAAATACAATAGTAGAGCTTAATTTAATGTAATTTTAGAAACAAATAAAGTAAAATTTAATCATAATATCAAATAAATAAATTTCCAGTAAATGAAACAGAAGGTACTTGGCAGCCACGCTTTACGACAAAATAGTATCTGTAGTAACCAGTTTCCCGGGTTTTGGTGGATTTTATTGTTTGAGTACAGAGGTTTATTCATCGCTAGGTAAAACCTTAAAATGTGGGTTTATGATGCTTCGCTTATGCCAAATAGATGCTTTCCCCAGTTAACCTAAGAGCTCATTGAGTATACCGATATGAAACTGTTTTATGGTTCTGTAACTTGCAATGCTCTGGAAGCCAGGAGGTTATATTACGACAGATATCCTAATCGTTCTTGTCTAGATCAAAAAACATTTTAACAAATTAACCAACATCTTAAAGAAAATGGTGGGCGATTTCATTAAATAAGACAATATTCACTAATTTTTGTCATAGTTTTTTCCATGCAACTTGATACAGGATGTTCATGAAACTGTAAAAATATCCCGGATATGAGCAAAGAACCCGTAAAAAGCATATAACAAGTTCATATAAACTACTCCGTATGGGTCTCTCTTCAGAGATATTGGGTATTAAAAAGCTCCAATGAAATTAAGTTTATTAGACATAATTAATGAACCACCAGATATATTTCAATTTTATTTTAATAAAATGTAATATCAAGTGAAACTGTTTAAATTACTATCAAGGGACGTGTTGTGAATTATAGCAGTTTATAAATTCATACTACTCTGTAACACACTAACGTGTTTGAAATACAGGAGGTATTGAATCGATTTTTTGTCATAATACTTTAAAAACGCTACCACGCTATAGCACAGAAATCACTCCAAAATTATTACGCATGTTGTAACCGGGGATGAATTCAAGTACAAATCGTTTGAAATCCATACCGCATGTCAAGACAATCCTCTTTCGCATGGCAACAGAAACACCACATCTTCGTTTACTTCGCGCCCGCACGCACCGTTTGTGGTTAGTTGAAACGTACGTTCATCGTCGGCTACTAGATTTTGCTAATATGAGGCGAAACAAACTTAATCTATATTTTGATTTTGCAAAAACAGGAGACTCATTAACGGTGATTTGAGTAAATTTGCACAAATTCAATGTTTCATCAAGTAAAGATGTTAAAGTGTTTTATACAATAAACATTAATACACCGTTTTGGGATTGTGTTGCCGGAAAATGTGGATCATTCTGCAAACATCTTTATGCTGTCGAAAATCAGCATAATTTGTTTTTTTTTAAAGTAAAAAAATCAAAGTACAGCCAACAGTTATTAGTCGCAGAAAACAAACATGTAAAGTTTCAAAAACAAGGAATCGGGTTCAGTCAGGAAGAGTTGCGAAAAAAGAAGTCACTCGCTGCTGAGAACTATTAATAATAGTGCTAGAAAATAAATTGATTTAGTTACCATACATAATGTTAAGCCCATTTCTTTATAATAAAAATATCATTTCCTAAGTTTTTTTTTGCGCAAATTTTGTCTGCAAGGTTTCGGTTTTTCAAAATTAACATCGTTCGTTTCTTTTTTTAAATTCGGACTCGAATTTTTTAATCAAAGTTTTAAGAATTTCTGATGATCCGCAGTCATACGGTATTAGAAATTAAAAAAAAAAGACAAGGTTGGACGATAATCTTAAAACACGAAAACAACGCAAATAAAATTTGACAGTCATTCAATAATAATTTTGCGATTATATCAAAAAGTAGGTTTTTAAACGCTTTACGTCTTTAAATGCTTTTAAAATCCTCCCGGACTTCAACATAAAATTCGCGTATGGTTTCAAAAGCCATAGAAGGCGCATAATATTTAGTTTTGCTACCCGCAATCCTCGTGTTGACACATAGTGGGAAGTCATAAAGCGCTGAATTAGTCACAGCCTCACAGGCGAACTGACTGTGACCACCGCGACCCCCCTTTTTTCGCCCTGAATTAATAAAATCTTTGGATAACGTTTTTTTCAAACCCTTTACTATTAACTAAAAATTAGGTACTCTCTATTTATGTCGCTAATCCTAACCGTTTTCGAAAAAACGTCACTTTATTGCATCATGTATTTTGCGTATTTTGATAAAAGATACATATTTGTTCCTATCAAATATTCAACCCTTATTCAACCATGTGATAAAAAAATGCGATCCGAAATTAAAGTTTTACTTCTTAGGTAATAACGTCTAATTTTGTAAAGTGCAGTTTGACATAGGTTCGCCAAAAATGTGCGTTGCTAGGTACAGGAAAGTACCTTTAAAACGATTTTCACGTTTTAGTAGAGCACCTACCAGATGAAACTCGCCGAAACATGTGCTATATGCATGATGAGACACCGCCTCATTTCAGCGTTGCTGTGCTAGAGCACCTAAATAACGTCTATCCAAACCGTTGGATAGGTAAAGGGGGACTTATTGTCTGGCCTGCTTGATCTCCCGCTCTAACGCCATTAAATTTTTATCTGTAGGGACTTCTCAATGCCTTTGCATATTCCCCTTCGTTGATAGCGGGGAGAAACTTTTACGGAGAATTACGTTTCATTGTGATAAAATAAGGAACAATGTTTCCTTATTGCAGCGGGTACAGCAGTCCTTAATTCGTCGGACTGGCGAGTGTATAAGACTTCATGCAGTCCATGCTAATAGTCTTTTTTAATGCCCATTCGACAATTGTTTAGCAATGAGTCAAAACATATCGGATGTCTGTTTGTTTTTACATTATTTTTCTTTTATTGATATTTTTTGTGTACACAGTGGAAAAATTGGTAAATACAAAAGGCTTAATAACGGTAAAATAACAAGAGTTACAAGGAAAACGTAAAAGGCAAATTTTGTTAAAAACAAAAAATTAAATTTATGGAAAATTACAAAGTCACCTTTTTATTATTGAAACTAGAGCTATCAAAGTAAGCTATGACCAGAAGTTCGTTTTATTTTCATTCAGCGTTCAAACGTTTTTGGGGAGCATCCAATACTTACGTTCGGTGTTTTTCTCAAACTCCTCACTTCCTCACTCTTGGTGAGATTTGGTAACATATCATTAGACATCATTTCTCCTTTTAATATTAAAAATATATATTAGCCATAACAATTCTTTTGCGCACAACATGACACATTAAAAAAAAATTAAAAAGTAAATTATTCTTTTTTTTACTCATAATAAGAATGTATATCCTTTAAATTAAATAAATGAGATTATCAATGGCTTCATTTTTCCTTTTGAGGAGATTTTGCTGGACCTCCTCCCCCCATTTTGAGCTCACCTAATTAGCGGATGTGCTCTTACACTAAAACGATTTTTAAAAAAATTTTTAAAACCCTGTAACTAAGAAACAAATTTTCGTAGAGCAAAACTACATATAACGAATCATTTTATATTTTACTAAGGAGTTTACTGTTTAATTTATTTCCAACCTTTATGTCATACCCTATACTTTTGTATTGTTCATATGCCTAATTTTAGGTCTTTGTAAATGTTAGTATACAAATTATTTTAAACTATATTTTAACTTAGATTTGCTAACAAAACTTTAATATCATAAATTATAGTGAACAAAGATAACTTAAGATTGAGTTTGATTATGGGTAAACTAACATTAAAAGTTCTAATTTCGTAGCGCTTTTGCCAACTTTGAGATCTTGCAAAACAGAATTATCCAAACGTTTCAAATAGTACAATTTTGTTTGCAAAATGTTGTACAAGAACAAGTTT
>JAHBCN010017983.1:0-17622 GCA_019359885.1 Listronotus oregonensis
CAATCTGAAAGCCTAGACTTGTGATACATCAATGAAAACTCTTGAAGAGCTATTTTCAAAAATGTAAAAATCCTTATATGGCGTCCGTATGAAAATCCAAAGTGTGGGTAAATATCTCAAAAACAAATAAAGTTAGAATAATATTTTTTCTTAAATTAAATTCTTCTTAAAAAAGTGTTCTAATAATGTAGTAATCTTAAAACCGTAAAATTGGTAGTTTGCGAGCTACAGGCAAAAGTTAAAAATGCACCATTTTGATTTTTCTTAATTATCTCAAAAATCATAAAAGATAAATAAAATCTGAAAGCAGATTTAATTTTTCAATTAAATTGTCTAAAACTTTCCCAATTTAACCAACTTGTAGCTCTAATGGTTCCCGAGTTACCAATACATGTAGGCCCAATTTGGGACACACTGTATGGTAAAAATAGATTTGTAGTGGGTCTGTTTTGATTTTGTCTTTAAAGTACGAAAACTACTGTTGTTTGGTAAAAATTAAACATATAGATCAATTAACTCACTTTAGTATTAAACGTGTGTTTAATACTTGTTTTTTACATTTCCACTTTGTAACTTCACATGCCTAATTCCATAATTAAGTTAAAAAAAGTAAAACTTTTTTAATAACTGCTTATTTACGTACATATTAAGGCAAAATCAAAAAATAGGTAAAACCAGTTTTTGAAATAATACTACGCACGAAATTGTTCAAAAAACAACTGTTTTAACTTGTATTACATGGAATTAAAGTAGAAATCAATACACATCAAGTCAACAAAGCCCTACAAATACATCATGACTGCTGCCTAATATCTTAAATACTCTATTAAGAATACTTGCTTGGCACAAAGTGATAAAACAAACGATTATCTAAAAGCTCTTCCTGTTGACTGCTTGTTTTCTGTTAATTTTCGAAAGAAAATGGTCTTATTGTCTTGGCAAATCTGATAATAGGGATTTTGGATAAATGAAAATGGCAACAGCGTTAATCGTGTACTAAAAGGGTAGATTATATATATTCTTACACTGTCTATGTATACACTAAGAGTCTTAGCCAATTAAAATCGTAAAAATAATTAATATAATATTTACGCGTATAAAGATATCTAGTATTTGTTTCTATACATAAAAGTAAAGTATATTAGTTAATATATTATAGATACCCGGGTTTTTTACATTAGTAATGGTTTAACTTTTTTATCTTTTTTTTTAACTGTATTTAAAATCTAAAATACAGTCACATTTTGATTATCCGGAATAAAAACACAAATCATATAGATACTAAATAAAGAAGGAACTATATGATGATAACCTATAACCATACTTAAAAAGTTATTAAGACCCTAATAACTTTTTAATTGTTATCATAAAAATAATCATCCTTATCTTACAGTACTATACCGTTTAAATTAATATTCCTTAAAGATATTTTTGCGTCGCAGTCGTATAAATTTAAGTTTTGTTAGTTGTAGCTTTCCTTGTCATTGTTCTTTGCATTTTCAGGAGAATATATTATTTTTTTGTTGGTCTTATACAGGGTGTCCTGATAAGGTCGTCCTCCGGCGATATCTTGAGAACCCTTCATCGCATAGCTTTCGGTAAAAAATATTTATAATAAAACTGGCCTCAAAAAAATGCTGAAAATTATTTTTAAGTTTCTAATTATACCTCTAGAAGACGTAAAACTAAAAAGAAAATTAAAAACACGAATTATTTAAAAATATGCCACATTAACTTATGTCGTTGATAGTTATCTCGCAAACCATGTAAAATTAGGAAACTTTTTTCTGTAAACCGTTTTTTCTAACCTGTCAATTATAGAAAGGGGGAAGAAGCAAATGTACATTTAAAAAAAACTATAAATAACTTTTTTTTGGCTTAACCGATTTTGATAAACTAGGTATCGTTTAAAAGAGCTTTTACCAGGGCTTAAAATAAAATATTGGTGAAATTAATGTATTTGATGTTTTATCTCTAGAGACTGATTTGTGTCAGAGTTATGATCTTGTCAATTTTTTTGAAAAATTTAAATACAACGGTATTATTATTATTATAAGCCCATTAAAAACATCATAAAAAAGTAAAAAAAAGAACTGGTAAAAACCACATTTTAATATCTTAATTAATTCTCCATTTATTGCGGAGAAATTGCAATACTCGTTTTTTTTTTATTTTAAGCTGTCAGATAAACAACGCGGCGTTTTTATCGAGAGTGCCGGGACGTCAAAAATCACGAAAACAGGAACGTCAAAAATGACAGGTGCATTTTTTGTCAAACCTGATAATTTCAAATTTAGTTCTTGTTTATCGTAGTTTATCGTTATAATTTTTATTAGTAGTGTTGTTAATCGTTATTAAGTAGTTTTAAATTATGTCTTATTCTACCATTGAGGCATATGATATGCTCGCGATTTACGAGTATTTTAAAAATTTTCAAAATGCCCCTATTGGTGCAAGGCAGTATGCCATAAGCATAAGATATTCCAAAAGACGGTAATTTATTAAAAAAAGTGCTTAGACGTTTGACAACCCGTTTAAGAGAAACTGAAAATGTGCATTCTATTACAGCACAATAAAGATATAATTAGCCAGAACCCGTGGATAACATAGCTCCACAAAAAAAAAATGTTCGGACTTGTGGGTCGGACATATGTATTCCCAGGTATTTTTTGACGCTGAATCCGATCAGGAGCTCAAAAATAGCTCTACACGTCCAGAATTGGCCCTAGGGGCCAAAATTGGCCTCTATAGGGCGTGAAAGATGGTTTCCGAGATGAGGCGAGGTCGAAGGTGCATTCTTAAGCCAAAGCCAGATTTTTGGTCAAAAATTTTATGGCCAACTGAAATTTCCTGTTTGGAGCCGGGATAATGACCCCGTAGGGAGTGCACCTTTGACCTCGCCTCATCAAAAAATCCATATTTTAGGCCCTATAGAGGCCATTTTGGCCCCTAGGGCCAATTTCAGACATGGAGGGCCATTTCTGAGCGCAGGATCAGAATCAGCGTCGAAAAATACATGGGAATAAATATGTCCCACCCACAAGTCCGAACATTTTTTTTTTTGTGGGGCTGGGTAATAGTATATCATCTATAATTATCCACGAGCCGTGTATTAATGAATGCTGTTATTAAATTGATGATAAGCAAATAATAAAAATATTATTAATTATTCGTAGAAAAACAAAAGGTTTTTGTGTCATGGTATTCTCGAAAAAAAGGCTGCGTTGTTTATCTCACAACTTAAAATAGGAAAGAATACAGGAAATGCAATTTTTCGGCAATAAGTTAAGAATTAATTAAGATATCGAAATGCGGTTTCACCAGTTTCTTAACTTTTATGCCCTTTTTAACTATTGTATTTAAATTTTCTAAAAAAATTGACAAATATAACTTTGACACAAATCAGTCTCTAGAAATACAAAAAAAAAAATTATTCCAATATTTTGTCCTAAGCCCTGATAAAAGCTCTTTTAAACAAGACCCAGTTTATCAATATCGGTAAAGCCAAAAAAAAGTTATTAATTTTTTTCAAATGTAAAATCGCTCCTCCCCCTTCCTATATTCTATAGATTACGAAAAACGCTTAAAAAAAAAGTTTCCTTATTTTACATAGCTTGTGAGAAAACTATCAACGATATGAGTTAATATGGAATATTTTTAAATAATCCGTGTTTTTAATTTTGTTCATATATTTACGCCTCTAGCGGTGGATTTAGAAACTTGAAAATAATTTTCAGTATTTTCTCAAGGCCGGTTTTATTATAACTATTTTTTTTCCGAAAGCTATGCAATTAAGGGTTTTCGAGATATCGCCGGAGGACGACCTTATCAGGACACTCTGTATTTTTTACTTTTTTAAGAACTCTTGGAGATTTTTTTATTATTAACATATTGTGCTTATTTTTGTTTCGGTCATTTGTACTGGTTTTAGCGTAACTAGTTATGCTCCACTTTATATTTTTTGCTTCTGTTGTAGTTAGAAAAGTCTGATCTGAATCGTAGATTAGTCAAGGTAATGAGCTTCACGATGCCAGCTTTATACTCATGTAAACTCTAGTGATTTTTGCCTTTTTGTTTAATAAAGCTGTTAGGTTTAAAATTTTAAATTGTATTTTTTTTGGTTTATTTTCTAAAATATTTTTAGGCAAATTTATGGCTTTACCAAGTAGGATAAGCACTGATAAATTCCAGTACTTCCATTAGTCGCAGCTTAAAGCTAGCCGAGATAGAGAAGCCATGACAACTTGCCTTTAAGAGTTAATAGTTTTATAAAAGATGTTACATAGATACTTAAACCACACTTGTACGAACTATCTATTTTACTTAAAGTGTGGTTTGATTTCTGTTGACTTTAAGACATTTCTTTATTTTTTAAGCTTTTTTCCTTTTCAATATGCCACAGCTCTTTGTCAAGAAAATTATTCCTAAAATAAAGCCCTAAATTGATAAATAGCTAACCGAACAACTTTATTTTTAACGTCAGCCTAACGTTCGTGATTGATCGACATTATTTTTTATGAGTGTCGAAGGCGACAGGAAGTGTAAGACCCGTTAAAAATTTTAAACTTTTAAAACAGTTTCCTTATACAGGACAGGTTTTAAAACAAATGCGTATTTCCTTACTTTTAGGTAAAATAAATTGAATGCTTTATTTTTTCTTATTTATAAAACCCCTATTTTTTTTTAAATAAACTGTAGGCTTACGGTACTAGTAGTAATAGTAGTACTATTATGTTTTTCTAAAGTAAAATGTAATTATTAATGAACAATTAACAAACCAACTGAACAGAAATAGCAAAAAAGAATACGAAGTTTACATGCCTAAAAGAAATTTTAAATAAATCCATAAAAGTTTTTTTTAAATATTTTTAAACCATTTGCGGTTTAAGGGTTACTTATATATGTTTAGTTTTTTTACAGCTAAAATATTTTTGTTTTTGTGTGTTGTAATAAGGATTTAAATAAGGGTATTAGCGTGCTACAAAAAGGCTTTTCTATGAACAGTATCTTAAATATGATGTGTGTCATCTTAAATCGGATTTTTAATATTGATTTTAAATAATTCATTTAAAAAGGAATATAATTTTATTTTTCCAGTCGCTTGTGACAGTAAACTAAAATACTTGAGAAAGCAATAAAAAGCAAATGATTTTTTAAAATAATTGGTTTGATACCTTTAAGCTTGGTTGTAATATTTTTCATAAAATCTTAACGTTAAAGAGAGTCATAACTAAATATTTATTTGCAATTCGCATATTTTTTTACAATTATAACCCATTTTGAGTCGACTATTAAAAAGGTTTGTTTCGTTAAATTTTTATGTCCTGAACTTTTGTCTCGACTTTACTGTCAAGGATATTAACGTGAGTTATCTTTATTTTTAGAAGTTGATCGTTTCAAGAGGCTTTGGAAACTCCAGTAAGAAGCGCTACCTTAAACAATAGAATTTTAAAATATTGAACGCATTCAGCAAAATGATTTTTCAAAACAATATTATTTTTATTATATTAATACTGACGTCTATTGTCTGCAATGTTTGCACGTTTTGATACTGGGACATTGTGGACGGAAGTAGGAAAAGCCCGGCACCAACAGTACCTAGGACTTAGACTTTATACGAACCCTGGGATGCCATGAACAATTTAAAAATGGTTTTTGCCCAAAGGAGCATATTGCTGACGGCATGTTTAGTACTAAGGTGGGTTAATTAATTTGTGTGTTTAATTTTACTCTAACAACAGTAGTTTTGGTACTTAAAAGTAAAAATTCAATACTTACTATTAGCTTTTAAAACAAGACTTTTATTTGTTTTGTTTTCCTAAGTCCACTCTTTAAGCCAGTCAGTTTTTGTTTACCAAAAATACAATCACAAAATATTTATGTCGATAAATAGTCCAGTAAATGAAGGGACAAAGCTGTAAATAAATCTATACAGATTTTCCTTGTGGCGCAATTCTTAGGTCATCGGGGAAGCTTTTGAGCGAAAAAAAGTTTATCAACATTAGCAGGTGGCAAAGGGATAAAAATGGCCCCTCGAGGCTTAAAATATGGATTTCCCCTAATATCTGCCAAAATATGCAAATTGAAAAATTTTTGTTTAAACAAAAAATTGTGTATCTACAAAAACGGTTCCTACATTTTTTTTTAAAATCAATAGTTTTCGACATAACGGGACCCAAAAGTCCCCTCATTTTAGCTACCTCTCTACCGCTAGAATGCCGCTATCTTCATGGATTCACTTATAAGCGGCGGACAAATTGTTCCATTCCATTTTAGGTTCATCGGAATGGGAAAACCTGTACCTATTATTGCATATGAGTTTGGGTCCATTCTGATTTTTTTAGAATATTAAAAAAAGCGGTTAAAGTTTTTTACAATATTTAAGGAGACTCTCATTAATTTATTTATATTTAAAAAAATGGTTTGTTATTAACATTTTTTTATAATGAGACCTTAGCAAGTGTTTAATGATCTCAGAAAATTTATTCCATCTTTCTTGCGTTTTGATAAAAAATTGTTTTGCCCATCTGCATTTTTTAGTAAGAAACTACTACTACCACATAATCTATCCAATGTGAAATGTTATGGATTTTTCGACGGCCGTTTTTGAGAAAAATATTTGTGTTGCGAAAAAAATGATTGAAACCATTTTTATAGATTTTGGGGTGATCTTTATTTTTTGTCCGAACAAAAATTCTCTTATTCGCATATTTTGGCAGATATTCGGGAAAACTCATTTTTGGGATTTTGAGGGGCCATTTTCAGCGAGTTCCCAGGTCAGAATCGTGATAAACTTTTTCTCGCTCGAAAGCATCCGCGAAGACCTTATAATTGCGCCACACATGAAAACTGTACATTATTTACAGCTTTAGTTACTTTCGGGTCTTTAGTTACTGGACTATAAGGAAAATGTTAAAGTAGCTACGACAATAACAAACAAGACATGCATATTTTGGTAAAAAGCCTTACACCCATAATCTACTTACATTGGAGATTTCGATGGAGTACTTGCATAACCTAATAGAGCTGGATTCCTAAAAACTTTTAGAAATTCGTAAAGACTTCGAAATAGAAGGCAATTCATAAGAATAATAAATATTAAAATGTAAAAACGGTAATAAATAGGTGGTCCTAAAAACAACAATAAGAACAATGGTAAATTACACCTAACATGTACAAGGTACGCCAATTGACCATAACCTAACAGAGCTGGATTCCGAAATTAACGCGTAAAACTTCTATAAATTCCTTAACATTGCGAAATAGGTGGCTATAACAAAATAACTAACAAAATCTCTTTAAAAGTTTAAAATTAGTAATATTAAAATAGACCATATAAACAATAATAAATAAGTGGTCCTAAAAACAACAATAAGATCGTTGGCAAGTTACACTCAACATACACAAGGCACGCTGATTGATCAATGTAGCCGTTCTGAAAAACCTGTATATGGCAATTTCCATAAAAAAAATCATGTGCTAGAGATTTTACCAGGAAATCATTAAAATGCTTTGATCGATAAAGTGCGATACAGCATTAATTTAAGGACCTTTAAAGCTTTTTTTACAAACGTGTTAAAAATTCTATTTTTAACACTAGATTAGATTATTTGAGCGAAGATGGCAAAAATGACCTCCACCACTGCAACCTTACCAGATTTATTGTGGTTTCTCTTATCGTTTTTTAGAGTACCTTGTCCAGGCCCGTCTTCTTAACCAGACTACAGAGTCTTGACACTGGCCACTCCATATATCTTACCGGTTTGCTTTTCCTCACCAAGCCTAGTAAACCTAAGGCTACATAGTGCTTCGCAGTGGCACCACACATGTACGGCTGTTTCTTCAGCCTCCTGGAAGAACCTACACAGGCTATCCTCCACCAGGCCTATTCTTTCCAGGTGCTTGGTGAGTTTGCAATGTCCTGTTAGTTGACCTACCGTTATCCTTACGACCTTACGACTGTGGCTTAGTAGGTCCGAGGTAAACTTGGCCGAGCAGGTCTTAATGAACTGCTTTGCCTGACGTTGTCATGGTCTTTGTACCCACCAGCTTTGAAACTCTCTGTCTACCCAGCTCTTAATAGATGCTTTAAAGAGGCCTGCCGAGATTCCACAGAATGGCTCAGGGCCTATCATTTCCATGGCTGATCCTCTTTTGGCTAGGTCGTCGGCCTCTTCGTTACCTGGGTGACCTCGTGTCCTAGTACCCAGGCTACCGTAAGTTTGTTTGCCAACCGACTTTTTCCGGGGCCGGTATACAGTCCCACACTAGTTTGGAATTAACTTTTGGAGAACTGATGGCCTTCAGGGCCGCTTGGCTGTCTGAGTAAATGACGATGTGTTTTCCTTTACTCCATTTTCTTTAATCAGCACGGCACAATGCATTATTGCTGCGATTTCCGCTTGAAAATCCGTGGCGTGCTGACCAAGACTTAAGGTTGTCTTTCCTCTAGGCTTGTCTCCATAGATGCCAGCTTCTACTTCCTTGTTGGTCTTGGAGCCATCTGTATACCAGATATGATCGGCTTTGATTAGATGGCCTTCTTTCCAGTCCTCCCTATCTGGTATGACAATCCGAAAGTGTCTGTTGAAGATGAAACGAGGAGTTGCCAGAAGGTTGTCGACTAGGATCGCCCAGTATAATGGTGATAGAAGACCTCCTTGTGGGCAGCCCCTTCCCACCTTAGCTCCATGGTGTCCTCGCCCAAGGTGGATCCAATGACCCTGTTTCTTAGGCTGGCCTCCATCCAGTAGCATATGATGTGCGGATTGTTTCTTCGTGTGAGAGCCTTCATTAACGATCCTGTTGGCACATTATTGAACGCTCCCTCTATGTCTAGAAATGTGCCAAGCGCCATCCCTTTGTCATCGATTGACTTTGTCAGGAGTCTGCTTAGATCATTCAGAGCGAAGTCCGCAGACTTTCCTGATTGATAGGCATACTGGCGGTTACTTAAAGGGTATAGTGATAGTATATTATCTCTTATGTATCTATCCACAATTTTTTCCAGCGTTTTGAGCAGGAAGAAGGATAGACTTATAGGTCTATATGACTTAGGCGTTTGGTCTGAAATTCTGCCTATCTTTGGCAGCTAGACTACTGTAGCCTTTTGCCATATTTTTGGTATGTAGCCCCAGGCAATGCATGCTCTGAAAATTTTGCAGAGATGCGGCAGTAATATGTCCTGGCCTTTTTGGAGCAGTACCGGTTAGATTTCATCAGGGCCTGGCGACTTGTATGGGTGGAACTCGCCTATGGCCCATTTCCTCTCGGAGTCTTCTGGGATTGCTGGCTTGTTCTATTGGCCAAGGTTGATCGATTATGGTTGATTCTGGAAGTTATTGACTGACAATAACTCTAGGCTTTCCTTGTTAGTGCTCGTCACTATCTAGATGCCTAAAAAAATGTTACTTTAAAGCACTAGTACCTTAAAGTAACATTTTAAGCACTAGTGTTAAAAGTGAAATGTCAAATTTTAAAAGGTAACGTCAACGTTTATTTATTTACTACACACTAATATTTATAATAATTGTACAGTTTGAACAACTTGAAAAACTTATTCCTTCTACAGTTTTAGCATTTTGTGTAGCTGAGGTGGATTGAACGGAAAAAACCGCATTCTCATCAGCATCAACAAAGGTTGTTAGAATTCATAAATAAATGCCAACTTCAATAATTTTTATATTATACGATGCTATGTAAAACTATATTTTTCAATTTTTGAATAATTTAATTCTTAACTGCATTATTGCGTTGGTAGAAAAAATATTGTATGATATTTACGTTTTAAGGCACTCGTGTGAGTTGCAGAACTCGCTTCGCTCATTCTGCAAACTTTCACATTTGTGCCCTAAAATTGTACTTTTAACACTTACATAAACAATTATTAAAATCCGTAATAAAAAATCCAGGAACGTTTTTAAAAAACAAAGTTAATGATGGCACCTCAAAGACGAAACGTCGGTCTAACAACACTGTCTTGTAAAACAAAAAAAGAGCAATAAGAATGTAAAATTTATTTTGTTAAATCTATTTAAATGGAGTCATAAAAAAATAAAAATAATATTGCGAGTATTCGGTGTTTTTCACAAGACTGCGAAAGTATTTAAAATTTTTAAACTTTTAAGGCGGCATTTCGATCAGCATCAAATTGCGCAACTTTAACTTTATTTAACCGATCTCGTACTTTTTTAAGTTTTCAATATCCCAATTATAAGGCTCGAATTTAAAACGCCCTGTACATATTTTGTTTATAAAAAAAACAATTTTATTTATTTTGGATACATATATTAAAACAGTAATTAAATACAAATATTTTTTGCACAAATTTTAGAATTAAACAATAATATTTATTGTAATTACCTAAAAACTCAATTTTGTTTGTAAATAACCGTACTGCATAAAAAAAAACAACATTCCTGACAGTTTTCTGTCAACAAAAGCGTGCAATAAAACTTGAGATTGATAAATGACAAACGGAACAACAATACATTTTCAACGTCGCACTTACGTCCGTGATTGATCGGAAGCATTATTTATGTGCCACAAAGTCGACGGATAGCGTAAGAGCCCGTTTAAAGTAGAGTAAACTCACCATATTTCGGAAAGCTTTAGTTTATAGCCCATTTACTTTGACAAAAAAATGCTTTTTAATTTAATATATGACCAAAAACGTAATAACCTATGGCATAGTGATTGAATAAAATTAAAAAATGTATAAACTTTATTGTTTAGAAATATATAATTTAAAAATGTATTAATGATAAGACTAAAAATATCGTCGTTTAATTTTAAATTAAATCTAACTCCTTGGACTTTTGCTTTTTTTATAGAGGAACTTTATTATTATTTTTTATACACATATCTACCGCAGTTAAGCAGTTTCAAAGATTTACTACAACGGAAAAAGTAAATAGTCTGGACAGTGCCAAATAATATTTCGGATGTAGAAGCACAAGTTACGCTTTAGTTATACTGCCTAATAAGTCAAAATCTTACTGTAAAACTTGATTTATTAGTCAGTTAAATTGTAGTAAAAAAGCTATAAACGATTTCAGAAAAGAAAATGTTCATATATTTAGCTTAAAGGCCCTAGCAGGAAACGTTACTCCTACGCATTCGCACCACAAGTTGTTGCCGATAGACTCTGCTGTCGACTAAATGAGAACTGTAACCCTTTAGGTACCAATTTAGGGTTTGGACGCCCTGTATTTGGATTGTTGTTGTTGTTTACTGAGAAAATAGAATACACTAAATAAACAAGTTTTATTTGCAATAATTTATAATACGCCTATAGGGCGTATAGTAATCAGTTCAAATATTTAAAAAAATACTGCTTATTAGATAATTTATTTCCTGACAAATCAGTTAATTTAGTTTACCTGTGAAAATTATTAATAAAAAAACAAAGAAAAGGTTAAAAATTAAGCTTTCATCTGGCACTGATTGACCAATTAATTTGTCAAGAATATGTTTTATTTGATTTAACACAGAACTATTTGACTAATTATACATAGTTACAATAAAAAGCCTTTGTACAAGAACTTATACCTTTATTTGTATGCTGAAGAGAAATACCACAAAATATTTTTTGCTAGCAATAAGAAAGTAGTATTTTTACTACAATGGAAATTTGATATTTCCATCAAAATTGGAAAAAGAACAATTCAGTACTCCGCCCGAACTGCGAGAAGAAATTTTCGGACCGCGGGCGAAAATCGAAGTCCTACTACTGAACCGAGAAATTAGAATATTTCGGCAATTTTCCGAAATACGAGAACAACTGTCAGACTATGGTTTACAGATAAAACTTAAAATGGGACCTTGAATCTTCCAGCTCACGCTGGTCGAGCTCTCTTGACGCTCCTACCCCTCTCCGTGACCCCATACTTGCCCGAGCTTTGGTTGGATGCGTCTACTCGCTACGTATTTACAGATTTCACGGAAGCATGTCTATATGTTCGCGTTGCATAGCAACGGGCGGTTTCTTCATTTTAGATTGAAAGCGGTGTTCCGAGAATTGAATGCCGGTTTCGATGTGAGAATTTTTACGCTTATTTAGGAGATTTACTCTTATTTTCAAATTTTAAATATTTTATCAAGAACTAGAAAAAAAAGTAAACTGATTTGGGGCTGTTAAAAAATAGTTTTTAAGTTGCAAGAAGCGTTTCTACAACAGGCCCTATTCTTGTAATCCCTTAACTTAAATTTTATATTTAATGCTTTAAGTTAACATTTTACTAAAGAACTATAGAAATATTTTAGAATCTCTATGAGTAATTAATTATTTTAAAAAATACAAGCCGGTATTCAGTGAAAATTAAAGTGCTTAATTTTTGAAATAAGCAAATAATACAAATATTTTTTCGACTATGCTACTCGTTCAAAAAACCTTATCTCTATACGTAATACACCAATTCAAATGTTTTTAAAGCTTAGGCTTAACATTATTTAAATACATTTTTGTACTGTAATTTCTCAGGTGCATTTTTTGCAGGGATACCCACTGTTTTTGTAAATTTTAAAATGTGGTGCTGTTCCATTATTCTATAAGCCTAGAATTAAACCTTTAAGATCCATAAAAAGCATTTTATCATTTCTAAGAACAAAAGTGTCAATACCTATCTGAGTAAAAGCTTTTATAACATATTCGATATATTTTAGATAAAAGGGTAGCAATATAAGTCAAAAGTGATAGATGGTTAATGGAATAACTGTATTTTTAATGTAAGACTTACGTCCGTGATTGATCGAAATTTCTTTTTTTCTTAATCACAAAAGCTATGAAAAGCTTACAAGTCTTACCACTTTTATATAAATTTTGATCTAACGCGAACCACTTTATCAAGTTAATAGTTTTTCCTAATTGATTATTTAAAATTATTTTTTACTTTTAAATTATTTGTACCTAAAGTACTTAATTAAACTTAAACTTAAAGTAGTAACTTAACCTCGACAGTAAAATGCCATTTTCAAATTTAATATTTCTTATTTACTTTTAGTAAACCACAATTTTAATGTCCCCAATTTTATAACCGATAGGCTCTTATAACAAACAAGGGTAAATAGTAAGGGCTATTAATGGCTGAGTTTCTTATTATATTTTAAAAATCGTGTTATTTTAAATTTTTATTTTCTAAATGTATTTCGGTTTTAGGCAACTAACTTGGTAGGTTGTTTTTAAGGTTGTTATTCTAATTGACAAGATTATAAAAAGACTCAATTTGTGTATTTTAGTTGCCAATGCCTTAATCGTTTATTAATAAAAATTTTACATTAATGATGACTATTTAATAAATTATTATGTATATACTATTAATACTTACAAATGGACTTCAAAATATATGCAAATCTATGCTAATAAAATATCCGAATATGCAATAAATGTATTACGTTAAACTTTCTGGCATAAAATATGGCCTGAAATGCTTTACTGCCCATGTTATCCCGAGCAATTCTCTCTACCGTCCATAAAGCCTTTCTGCCTTATTTAATGTTCTGGGAAAACAAAGGCGACCGGTCTGTCATTTGAATTTGACAAAACGCACCTAATGCGTATCCGCTAGCATCTGTTCTGAGCACAAACTCGTTTTTTCTGAAAAAACGGATATTGTAACAAGGGAGGCTTGCCAACCCTGCCTTAGTGTTTCGAATGCATGTTTACACTCGTCTGTCCACTGAAAGTTTTGCCTTTGACTCAGACTATTTAACGGTTGGGCTATTTCTGCAAAATTCCTAATGAACTTCCTATAGTAATTAGCAAATGCGACAAATCGCTTTACCTCCTCCGTAGTTTTTTGGGAAATGGATAATCGACCATAGCTCAATTTTTTTTGGGTCTGGTGAAACACCATCTGCCGATATGATATTCCTAGATAGAGAAATTTCCTTCTTTAAGAATTCGCATTTTCTCGGATTAAGCTTTAAGTTTGCTTTCCTGAGTCTCTGAAAACTTTTTAGCAAATTCCTGTTTGATTTGAAAGGTTACCAAAGACAATTAGATCGTCTAAGTAGACAAAGCATGATTCATGTTTAATCCAGCCATTGTCACTGTCATGAGCCTGGAGAATGCACTTGGGCTAATTTTTAGACCCATAGGCAATCTTTTCATCTGGAATTGCCCTCTCTGTCATAAATGCTGTGCACGGTCGGCTTTTAGGGTGTAACTCTACCTGGTAGTATCCTTGCGCTAAGTCTAAATGAGAAAAAAATATTGTCGGACAAGGAGTCCAAAATTCAGTAATGTTTGGCAAAAGGAAACTTTTCGTCATCCCTTAATTTTATACATCCTGTAGTCAATCACTACCCTATGTGACTTAACACCATTACTATCTGCTTTTTCGGCACAATTAGCAAGGGTGAAGACCGTTCCGACCTTGTTTCCTCAATGATGCCTTTTCGTAACATTTCGCCGTTTGTTTATGTATCTCCTCTTTTGTGCATGTGGTAATCTGTATGGCTTGATATATACAGGTTGTGCATCTTTTTTAGCCTTATTTTTTGCTGATAGGCATTGGTTACTGTTAAAGGATCTTCATCTAAGTGAAAAATGTCTTCATACTTAACACAAATGCTATGGTTAGTCACTTTCTTCGATATTTGCTGAAGGTGTCTGTATCAGATTAAGCATTTTTTCACCCTTTGGACCGATATCTCACTTTTTTTAAACTTGCACACATCGTAATCTGTTAGTTTATTTAGCTTTGGCTGAAAATTTTTTAACCTAATTTCTCGTTCGTTTACATTCATTATTCGTACCGGAATTTCGTTATTTTCTGGTTTTACTAAGTATTTTCCTACAATTACTCCTTCACATATTAAATCATTCATCACAACCACTCATCTTTTCATCCGTAACAATATTTAATTCTTGCATCTCGGGGAATAATAGTATAATAATCATATTTAGATTGTAGTGGCACTACATTTTGTATCCCATTCTTATTTTTTAAAGAAATTGAAAATGTTTGTAATTAATTATTGCTGAATATTTAGAAAGAAAATCTACCCCCTAATATCTTATATTAAGAATCGAAATTTTTACAACAAAAACTTATTGGAAAATTTTTCATTCCTAATTGAAAAATTAATTTCTGTGGTACCGATAGACAATGTGGATCCGGCTATTCCTTGTATTTTTAGTTTTTCCTAGTGTTTACTATTTCATTATTAATTAAAGAGTTCTCAAAATACAAGAAATGCTCGCACCGATCAATTAAAAACAATAATATTCTTCCATTATAATTAACACTTATGTAATTTAATTCGTTAATATTTAACATGATACCTTGTTTTTTTTCGTGAGGCAAGAAAAAATGCTTCGCGATTGAACTTGCATTTTTGTTTGTATTTGAATCGTCGTTGTTTTACTGTCACACAATACACTCGGTTCGTCGGTTTGTTTCGTCCTTGGCCATGATAATGACCCCGACCTCGGTTATATTGTATGTACCTGTGGTTTTTAGTATTGGTTCCCTTTTGGTAGTTTAGATTAGCCTGGGTTTGGCCTATAATTATCAAAGTGGCGATAATTATTTTTTATTTTTCCCGGTTTGTGGCCTGTAATTAAAGTTTTTGAGCCTTTCATGTAAAAACACATTAGGCTGAGGGTGTTTTGTTAGCTCTTCTTCCCTAGCCGCTAAAACTGCTTTTTTTAAGTTTGTAATTCCTGGCCTTTTACTATAGTCCTTAGTTCGTTACTCCTAAGTCCATTTGCAAAAGCGTTTACTGCAATTTTCTCGTTAATCCCTCGCAACCCCCATTGCGGCTGTATTATTATCGGTCTGCGCTATCGTTAGATCGACCAATAGTGTCTCGATCAACTTTGCGTAATCGCGATACTTCTGCCCTCTTTGTCTTGGTTATGAATTGAGTCGATAAAACTGCCGGTGATTTTTTCGTTAACAACCGGTTTTTTTATCCCCTACTAGCTGTTCCACTGTACCATCGAGTTTTCTAACCTTAGTTTTCATTTTGCGTTAATTTTGTTTTTTAAAAGTAATTAATCAATAAGGTTTGCCCATTATCGTCGATAAGACTGCTATATAACTCAATTGCGTCAATTAACTGTTTAGTGCTATTTTCCGTGTTATCCATAGATGGTAACAAAGATACCGCTGTTCTTAAATCCAAATTTTTCCGCCATATTTATTTTCTCGGTATTACTATTATTTTTTAATTGTTCAGTTGGGTTATTTTCCTTAACTAAATCTTTTGTCTTTCGTTCGGAGAACGCGATTTAAAAAGGTGGATTCAATAGCTTTATTATAATCTGAATATGATTTTTTTAACGTTTGGTCGTCAATAGCAGATGCTTGGACCTCTTTTTGTATATTATGAAACTTATTTTCAACTTCCCTACTTCTAGAATTAAATTATTTACTCTAACTAAATCTAGTCGGCGTTCTTTTGGCTCTTTTTTTATAATGTCGCACAATTTAACTGAGTCTACGTATATGCTTTTTAGCGAATTAAATACCATAATATCGTAATAAAATTAAAAAAATAATTTTCAGACTAATAAAATGTTTTGAGAGCACTTGAGCGTCGAGCAGACTTTAACACAATGTTCATAATAAAAAATATACAAATAATAATAATAAAAAAATTTTTTTCCTAATAACTTACATACTATACTGCTGTCTGTGTTCTGGGTTGAGGGGGTTTATCCTTGCTGTGGGGTTATGTCCAACGCTGTTCAGTGTTCTGGGTTTTGGGACTTCTCAAACACGCTGGTTCTGCTGCTGGAGTTTTGAAATACATACTTCTGGAGAGATTCTTCTTAAGTTGCTTTCGATAGGTCTATCGGTAGGCACTTGGAGGCTTTCTTGTTCCAGATGAAATTTTTAATTGACTACTCCAGAGTCAGTAATTTCCGCATGTTTGGAAGATGATTTGCCCATATTAGCGTCTATTTACCATATCACTGGACGGTATTCACTTTTCCTGACTTCTCAACATGTAACTGGGGGATCGCCATGGGTGTACTTCTCATGGCAGGGTCGCCATGTGGTGTACTTCTGCTTTTTACTTGGTTCGTAGTATCTGTACAGTCAAGAAGTCAAACAAGAGACTTTGTATAAAACATACTTTACTATAAATATATAAAAAATGGTTAAACTTATCTTACTGCATCTAAAATATATCTAATTATATCTAATCGTATCTAATCTTAATGTGTATAAATCAAAGTTATTATATACATATTTAAAACATTAAACAAACATCATTTACTATACACAGTTTACAATAATATATCAGTCTTGTTATATAAACTAATATTTAAATAATAACATAACATAAAATAACTACCTATTAGCCTTCACGGTCAATGGCTTGATACGTGCAATAGACTGATGACCTAACAAGTACTAGGACTAACCTTTCAAGTTTATATCCTTAGCCTTTTGTTTCAACCATAATCCATTACAGTATAATCTTATTATAAAAATTATATTGTAAATAATTATTTGGTACATATAATTTTAAATTTTTTTTAAAATTAAAATTTTTAAGTTTTTAGTTATATCATGTTTTTTGTCGGTATAAATATGTGTAAAAAAATAATGATCTCATCAACAAAAGTGATTGGAATTTTAAAATTTAAAAATTTGGTTTAATTTT
>JAHBCN010017984.1:0-17608 GCA_019359885.1 Listronotus oregonensis
TTTTGCAACTTGGTTAGAGTCCATAATATCGAACCTAGACATTCGGTTGTTTTTATACTTGTACTAGAGATCTTAACCTTTAAATATTTTTTTCACTAACAGTCGGATTGTGTGAACGCACTTAATATTTTAAATTTCTGAACAGTTGCTAAGGTTAATAATTCAAATAATTTTTTTAAACAATTTTTGTTTAAACTAAAGAAAAAATATGTTTTGCTCTTAAATTATTTTAGAAGTAAAATATAATTCTAATATTGTAAATAATACAATGATTCCATATTAATCATGTGCAAAAAGTTTATATTTACAATTATTTATAGATTCACTGTTAACTGCTTATGACAACCAATCGACCAATTTGCAATTTTAGTATATTAAAAGAAGTGTCTTTAAAAATACATAAAATACGTATTTTTGAGTAAAAATCAAAAATTTGCGAAGATATTCAGTTTTAGGCAAAAAAATCTAATACACCCGATTGGTAGAATTGTTAATTTTTTTTAGCGAAATTGGATTGCAAAGTTATTATGCAAAAACTATTAAATCGACAAATTTTACAAAATTGGCATATATATTTTAAGGGCTCAAAAAAATGACGTAACAAGTTGCGCTTTTAATTTTTTTTATTTTTTATATTAATAGGTTTTAACGACCGTAGATAGATTTAGCGATTGCTTACCAATCCTATCGTATGAATTATTTTATAACAAAACTTTTTTATTTTTCACTTTTTTCTACGACCAATAGTTACAGAGTTATGATCGATTTAAGTGATCGTTTTTTTCACATTTTGTTTATTTAACAAATGTTCCAGTCCTTTCTAAAAGGCAGCGTATTTTAATTCTGGTAATATATGTCGTAATCTTTTTAAAAAAATTTTCTCTTCATAAAAAGCCTAGTCTTTTTATATAGCGTAGGCGTATCATGTAAAATAGTCAAGCTACACGATCTGACGCTGTTTTTTAACATTGTGTTGTAACATAACCTGACCAAATGTAATTGGCAATTTCGTGCATTTTTGGGGTAGTTAGTTTTGTATTTACCAATAATTAAAAAAAAAATAAAGTACGAATATACAACTTTAAAATTAGTCAAGTTTATTACGGCAAAATATGTCTAAACAGCGCTGTCTCTTCCTGACAAGCCTATGCATATCGTGTAGCTTGATTATTTTAGATGATACGCCGACGCTTCATAAAAAAACTGGGATTTTCGTAAAAAGACGGATTTTGTACAACGAATACATTATTCTAAAGGATTTCCAGCAGAAAAATGCCTCTCAGCTCGAACATCCAAACAAAAACAGGTAAGGCTTGGTCTAAATATAATTGTAATTAATTGTGGATACTAAAAGCCCAGCATTATTTTCTAGAAATTATTAGTTCTATAAAAGCTTTTGACTACTTTTTTGTCTTGTCTTTAATAGACCTATACAAAGATTCCTATTATTTGAAATGAATACTGGAGCAAGATCCATATATCTTCTTACCAGTTTACAAAAGATAGACGTCATAAAATGAAAAATGAGTTTCTTTATAAATCATACACTCATATAACGATATATAATATTTTATTAAAGTACTATATTTAATCTTTAAAATGTTTATTTTTGTATTTTTGCACTGGGTATTAACTGTATTTTGATAAACTAAATTAATACCACGTTTTCTTTTAAAATTAAAAAAAAAAACTAATTATTTGACAAATTTTCGTATTCATTGTATCAATGGGTTATATTGCTGAAAGTTTCTCTGCGCAATATTCCCTACATGGGTAGTAAGATTGGCTACAAAGAACTTCGGATCATCGAGGCTTTGGCAGGTAACAGATAGCAAATATGTGAACAATTGCTTCCAAAATCGTTATAGAATAAACCATATTTTTTATATTTTCTTTAGGACAATATTAAAAATCACATCATTTTTTGCCAGAAACATAGTATTGTGAAAAATTTAAATACAGGTAGTTATTTGAATTTATCAGATTATTCCATTATAACGGGTGTTTCTTAGATTTGGTTTCCCTCTAAAATTTCTTATTTTTTATGGTAAAAAGAAAATACATTTCGTACGTCGGTATTTGACATAAATATGCATTGTTTGGCCTATTTAATTGTTTTGTATCACTATCAAATTAACCGGAAATGATTAGAACTTTCAAATTTTAAATGGCATTACCGGTATATTTATTCTTATTTCAAGAAGATATGACATTTTGAATACAATGATGCTATGTCAGTTTTTAACACTTCCGCTGTAAAATATTTACTTTTTAACTCAATATTATCTACCATACACTATGACATTAGAGAAAAGCACAAACGTGACCTTAAAATGTCAAAAAATACCCATAAAATTCAACTTCACATTTAAATAAACGCTTTATTAACAATTTTTTTTATTTATTTGTGTTAAACAATTTATTTTTCTTGCATTGATTCAATTTGTATCTTATTCCATAAAATTCAACTTCGCATTAAAAGAAACGCTGTTTCATATTTCATAATAATTTTAATTGCAAAAGCTTTTTCGGCATTTTATTATCTTTTTGTACTGAACAATTTATTTTTCTTGCATAAATTCAATTTGTATTTCATTCCATAAAATTCAACTTCACATTTAAAGAAACTGATGGAACCCAGTTTCTTTAAAATAATTTCAAATGCAACTGCCATGCTTAAAAGCTTAATTGGCAATTTTTTTATCTTTTTACATTAAACAATTTATTTTTCTTTCATATTTTCAATTTGTATTTCATTCCTTGTGTCAATGCAGAAATACCAATAAGTTTTGCTCACGTATTCTAAACGAAAAATGTTTGGAATGCAAATTTGACCTAAAACATATACAGTTCACGTTTGATGTTGAAACTGGACAAGTTAGTGATTTCTTTAAAGAAAAAAATAACATTGTTAAATAATATTTTGTCATTTTTTTCATAACATCTCAGTCACTAAAACAAATAGGTACTAGATTGGCGTCGCGTCGTCCTTTATTTTGTGGTAGTACATACAGGGTCTTCATTAATGTTTGTAAACCACGTGACCAAAAATGTCGCAACCCGTTGCCTATTCAGAGGTTGCACAAAATTTAATAAAATATCCCTAGAAATATTCATTGGCGCCGTGCATTTTTAAATTGATATTTAAATGTCAAAAACATTTTTTAAGGTTAAAAAATTTACCATTTATTATTTTTTCAAGTAATTGTAATTTGAACCAAGTTATTACAGCCTTTTTGGATAATTTTTGTATGCATTTAGTTTTGAGTCTCTTGTTTGTCAATAATTTAATTTGCTAGATTTAGGTAGATACAAAAAATTTTAGTCAAGGAAACGAGGGATTTTTTGTGCAGTAAGATGGATTTAAATGCGGTTTTTTGCATTCGATTCGTATCAACGTCTACGAACTTTGTGAACAAATTTAATTATTGGAAAATGAAAATCTGCATTTCTGCGTTAAAAAAAATAATTTTTTAATTGCATTTTTAGGTTTGCAATTATAAAAAATGTTTAACTAGGTAAATAATGATGGAAATGAGAATTTGTTACGGCCTACGGAGTACCTGGTGCTCGCTAAGGATAGTTTAAACGTGGTCTAGTGGAGTTTTACGACAGTTGGACCGACATTAGCAGGATTTGTTGTAGAACTTTATAAGACGACGTTTACACCATCCTTAGCGCGCACCAGGTACTCCGCAGGCCCTTGTCAATATGATATGCGTGTTCAACGACCTCGAAAACCCCCGAGTAACAAATTCGAGCCCATTTTTATCATTATTTACCTATTTATAATTTTTTTATAGTTGCAAACTTTAAGATGCATTTAGAAATGCATTTTTCTAATGCAAAAATGCAGTTATTTATTTCCCATTAATTAAATTTGTTTTACAAAGTTTCTATATGTTCATACAAATCGAATGCAAGAAACCGCATTCGAATCCATCTTACTGCACAAAAAATCCCTCGTAAGGCCTATTTTGGTGCCATGTTCCCTTGACTATGCTGGGTTTAGCGAAGATCCGTCAACATATTTTATTATACCTTTGGATTTTAGTCAATTTAAACTTAATAGGAAAATTCAAGTCACATTAACTCTTAGTTAACACAGTTTATTCATATTATTTAAATAAAACTACTTGACTTAAAATGATGGACATGACTTATATTTATTTTTACATTATTAATAAATTACACTACCTAAGTTACATAATAAAAAAATTAGGAGAATTATTACATGCTAAAAGAAATTAAGATAAAACAATGTACAAAAAATTCCAATTATTTTATTGGGCAAATGAAACCACGCTTCATCAGAGAAGAAAGTACGGTCCAAAACATCATTCATTGTTAAGAATCTCATTAAACCTTTGACAAAACTGCACCTTTTTTCTAAAATCCTTATATGGATGCATTTCCAAGTTTTTGGTTAGTGCTTTATAGCAAGAACTAACAAACATTTCTAAAAAAAAAATATGGCACTGTAAACATTAATTTCAATTTTTATTTAAAATGGTATCTTTACAGGCTGATCATTCGCTAAGGCCAGGGTATATCAAGAACAGGTTCTGTAAGCACGGTAGGCCTTCCAGTGGACTTGCCCTTACAAATGCAATTCTTGTTTTCAAAGCGATTAATTAGCACATGTCTGTGATGGACAAATGTGTCGTACTCAACAAGATTGTCAGAAAACCTTTCTCTAAACTGCTCCGTGCAACTTTGGAGAGAATATGACCAAGTTCCATCCTCATTACGAGTTGCACTTCTAAAATGTGCCATTATTATAAAGGCATCTTGTTCCACAGTTCACATTTTAAACATTTTCTAAAAGTAAACAAAACAGTTTTATTTACGTAACCTCAATAACAAAAACACATGTAACTTACCTTTAAAACTCGAAATATGAAAAGTAGTTTTGAAAAGAACTGTTTTAAGCTTGTCAGGTTCGTTTCGAACATAATTTGATCAAAAAGATCTAAAACTTTTCAAAAAAACTATCCAAAAACCCATTACCACTAACCGCCAAAAATGATTCTGTTTGTTGTGTCAAGTTTTAAAATTTTAAAAGGGGCTTATTATAACCACTAATTTTTTTTAAATTTGTTTGTTAATTTTAAAACTTTTTTAAATTTCACTAAGAAAATATGAAAGTTCGAAAAATCTCATGAACTTTTGGTCCATCGTGGCGACATTGTACCATTAGGATAAAAAGAAACCAAGAAACAAAAAATTTGGAGCCAAAAAAATTTTTGTACAAAAACCAACAAAATCCGGGCCCCCCCTGGTCACGTGGTTTACAAACATTAATGAAGGCACTGTATTAACGTAGATAAATGGGATGCTCACTACGTGTTGCTCTATGGAGATCTGCCAGAGGAACAATTATACTGCAGAATCAATAAAAAATATTTTGTATAAAGAAAAATACCATGCAGTAATAGTGAAATCAATAATGAAGCGAACAGCTATTCTTTAAATAGAATTATTAATGGTAGAAGTTGTAGGAGGGGTCATTAGCTCGACATGGATTCAATACTTCAGAGACGGTCTGACTTGGGATACGTACAAAGTATACAAATTAGAAGGAAAGAAATACTTTCGGGCACGAGATTTTTGGACGCTTCTGTGGCTATGTATATAAGGCGTTTAAGGTTGTAAAGCTATATTTAAACGTAACCCCTATCACGTAAAATGATTTTTTGTTCTGCAGAACTTGGCCGCTCATTAGTAAAGATAAGTACTGGCAGACTTTTTTCTCCTCAGCGAACATCATTGTCTTTTCGACGCGTTTAATTGGTTAGAATTTTTGGCGCTCCAATCCAATATAAATTAAGGATACTGTGAAAAAGATATATGCATTATTCTGCGCTGCTTCTCCAAATCAGGCTTAGAAACCAGTTTTAATTGTGGTAGAGAGAAGTTTGTAGGAAGAACTAGAGTTAGTGCCAGGACTGAGCCTTGGGGCACCCCAGCGTTAAGTTTGTAAAAGCTGAAGGAGTTACCATCTACAGTAACGAATATACGTCAATTAAAAAGGAAACTGAAGAGCACCAAGAACTTTGTTTCGTGGAAGACCGCGGAAAAAAATGTTTAAAAAGCGTATGCTTCGATTTTTTTGGCAGGCTCTCAACGGTATTAATGCCCACAAGATATCATATACATTTTCCCCGTTTATATTGAACAACAATCTACAATGACCAACGTTAGTGAGTCAAAGAGTAATGTAAATGTGCATAATTTATGAATAATTTTAGCTATATTTACATCATCAGTGTTTTTACATGTCACAAAAAAGTCTTTGGGTACTTTGGTTTAAGTGCTCAGCAAAAAAATTTAAACATTCACCTTTATCCTTTACAATATTTAGAACTAAATATGGAAATTCTTCTCTCCTGCACGCATCAGCCAATCCAACAGTTGATCTTTGAAAAAACCTACGTCCATGCATTCTCGTCAATAATCTTGACTTTTTAGCTCGATAGCTCTCATAATTTCTTGCAAGAAAAGCAATTTTTGTGTGCTTACTTATATCAGCATTAGGCTTCATAAAAATGATTGTACGGAACATAAAATAATATGCTGATAAAGGTGAAGGTTTACAAACCTTGGATAAAATACTAAAATATGACAATCATACCTTAATGCCAATAATTGGCATAGGTTATATCGTATTTTGATTTGGATTTTTTTGAAAACAAAGTGAAAATGGCTTTTAAAGTTCGTTCCTTAATAACAGAGAGCAAACTATTAGAATTACTCAGTTAATTAAAAGTAAATGCAAAAATACTTTAAAAAAGGTCATAGCAAATTATTTTTAATCTTTTCTTCATGACAAGCCAAGAAAATAAACCTTTCTATGGATATGAATATGTGTTTACATCCATGTCCGGTATTTATTTTCTGACAAATAATATTTAAAAAAAAACATATCTATTACCTTCATCTGATACGCCAATGACAAATTTATAAATGGTAAACAAACCCAATTTGAATTTGCACGAATCTGAGCACTCTAAACAAAATATCGTGGCTTCCATTTTGCTAAAATGTATTAAACAAACGGGAACAAACACATAATGCATTATAAATCATCCGTGTTTACTGTTGCTAAACCGCTTTTATATCTGCAGAAAGCCGCAGGCCACAAATAAACGTTTTTCTGTGTTTTTAGTGCGTAACGTTCTTTATTATGAAAGTGGTCGCATCAAGTGGCAATATCTCAAAGGCGCACTGACAGTATTAAGTCCAAAGCTTCGCGTAAATCTCATTACATTGTTAAGAATAAAAACCGGAAAAAAACTTTTCATGCATTTTTTATAGTATTTTGGGTATTAAAAGACTGTTCGAGGAGAAATTAAATAACCTTTCTTTATTTTTTTATTTTTTTTAAGTAACGTAGGTAATTTTAAGTGGTTTTATCAATCAAAATATATTAAAAAGAGTGCTATAAATAAAATATTAATGGTGTATATTTTTGGTGATTACAGGTCCTTTAGCTGAAAATATCATAAATTCCGGTGAAACAACTATAATATCTTTTGTTATTTTAAATTAAAAACTGAATATATTTTTATTTTTTGATTTTCCGGAAAATCTGAATACAAACCATGAGTCAGAAAACATGCTGTATATTTGTTTAAAAAAATACTTCTTTACATTTTTTTCCTTTTTTTTTGCGGTACAACTTATGGATGACTTTTAAATATTTTTATAAAATATTTGTATATTTTTTTCTATAACCCATCTAAATATGTTACAATTTTTTCGCTGAGACTTTGTTTTAATTTGAGACAGTCTACAAGGGTTAAAGAAATGTACCAAAGTACTATGGTTGCCCTAAAGACAGTTTTCTTGTTTAAATCTATATAGGTCCCCATCTGGTCTTTTTTATCTTGGCACTAAATAAAGGAAGTAGATTTATTTGTTTTGTCTCTTAAAATCGTATGTTTTTAAACATATGGCAACAGGTGCTACTGGAAGTCACATACCTTGACAATAGGTTTATTAATTTTGACCATCTAAATTGTAAAGTTTTACTTGTTAAAACATCTTTTTCATTATTTTGGACAGATGATTAATATTCCAACCACTATAGAAAAAAACAATTTAAAAATCACCAAAGTAACATTCAGACCCACACAAGAGAGGGTAATTTTCATTTTTATAATTTTGTATAGCGGCTCATTTGGGAATATATAATCAATTTAACAAACTTTTACAGGCAAACAATTTTTAATCTGGGTGCGTTATGTTATTGACTTCTTAAAAAAAAAGACTATTAAAAATATTTATAGCTTTGACGTTTTTTTAGTTTAATCCGTTAAGAACTGCTTTTTAAAATATCACTTAAAATCGGTTGGAGATAAATTACTAACCAAAACTTTGTGTACCAATTAACAAATAAATACAATGGAAGTCCAAGATTCCAGTGTTATTGATGCCTTATAAGTCTTTTAACCAAATTATTAAATATTTGTTTTCAGGGGTCAGTATTTTCGGATGTTTTAAATGCGGCTGTAGTTGTTTCAATTTGTAAAAAGGTCGAACCAAGTGAAATCTCAATTTATAGGTCAATTTCTTTTCTCATCAATACTTCTTAAAACATTTGAGAAATGTATTGTTATTGGAATGTCACATTTCTAAAAATATATTTACAAACAGCTAATTTGGGTTTAAAAAGAACCTTTATACCACGTTGGCTATTTTGCCTTTAGCATTAACTATTATTGATGCTTTTTAAGACTCCACTTATACAATAACTCTTTTGTGTGACCTAAAAAAGCATTTGACTGTGTCTCTCACAACTTGTTTTCAAAAAAACTTTAGAGATACAATTTTTATAACTCTAGCTTATTTCTGATATCTTGGATGTAAAATACAAAAAGGTATAGCGGTGTGAACGTCGGAGTATAACAGGGATCAGTTCTTGGATTATTATTTTTTTTAATCTACATTAATGATCTCCCTAGCTATCTACGTAGATGATACTACCATAACTATTAGGCATGCAGATCTGACTAGGGCAAAGTCGAAAAAGTCACAGGAGATGACTGAAGTTTGGTCTAGCGCAAATTTGCTTTTCCTTAACGTTGACAAACCTTAACCAATGGTTTTTAACATCAAAAATACTTTGCTCCCTCTGCAACATTTTTTGGTGTCAGTTTGGACTTCAGACTTGGTTGGGACACACGCACCACACACACAGAGCAAATTTTTAACATCTCAGTAAAACGTATACATTTTACACAACTAGACGAAGTGTGTGTTTCAAACTGTCCTTCGGCAGGCGACCTTCTTACTTTGTCACTCGCACATGAGTAAGCGATAGTTGCTTGAAAGCAGGCTGCGGGACCAGAAAGACTTACCATAACCACACAAGATACAACCACGACACTGAAATCAAAGTCTTGTACTGAGTTGTTGGAGGTCGAAAGCTGCCAAAATGGGTCCAGTATTCTGGGTATTTATTTTTACAATAAATTTCCTAAACATATAAAAATAGCTACCCATTGTAGCATTTAGGATTAAAATATTATTTTTTTTGTAAGACTGGTATTGTTAATAAAGCAAATTAAATAAAGAAATGCTAACAAACAAAGAAACTGTATTCCAAGTACGGTTTCGTCTGATATATAAAGTAAATAGATTTGTATAAAGGGTATATAATGGTATAAAACGTGTATGGATCGGGAGGAGAAAAATACAATTCGATTCAAAGAGAAATTCTAGGTTTATTTTAGCTATTAAGGTTATGTATATTAATTATGTGTGTCAAATAAGAACAGCCTCGAAAGTAAGGCTTACAAGGTTAATTGACTTTTGATTCCGCAGAACTTTACCACTAATTGTTAAAAGATAAGTATGAGAAGACTTTTTTTGTAAAAGCAAATTTGCTTGATAATTCTGAGCATTAAAACATATTCTTTTTTGTAAAAGAGATATTCGCATTACCCTGTGCTTAATGTAGAAATCAGACTCAGACACTGGCTTAAGAGTCCATTCGCGCCGCAAAAATTGGATCCAATTTGTGGTTCGGGGCATAATGCTTTTCTCAAAAATGGTATAAGTTATCGATAATTTTTAAAAACTATACGAAAGCCAACACTTAAATCTAGGCTTCTGCTATAATAGTTTTTTAAGTTTGGATGTAGTTTTTAATATTTCCTTGAGTGAAAGTCACCCTGAAATCGGTTTGGTGGAAAATGTTTGGATACTATTTTTTCTTAAATGGACTCATATTTCAAAAATCCGTAACAGCAGAGGCATATAAATTATTTCCTTACCTTTAAAATGGTGTATAATTTATGTCATTTAAGCGAAAAATAGTTACCAAAAACTTTATCTCCTGTAGGCTTGCAATCGGAAACAACATCGCATCAATACACCGAATTTGAAAGAACCTAAATAAAATATAATATTTTTAATGTGGTTATACGAAAATTGTGGAGGTGGGAGTTTGTTAGTCTCCGCCCACCATCTCCGCGTCCTTTCGCCCGACCCCTAAGGTGTTGCGTAAATGCACTCTTAAGAAACAAGACATTAAAGTGGAGAGTACTATCGTCAGCAAAGCTAGGGATGAAATTAATCATGAATAAAGAAGATTGTTGCTGTAGAGTTAAAAAATGGTAGATGGGGTGTCATTACATGTCGTCCATGTACTTCCTGTACAATACTTATTATTTCGATGAAGTAAAGATTTACTTTGACATGTATGCTAATATTGTTTTTACCTTATAAGAAATACTATTGCAAAGTTTGTGCGGTGTTTTATTTTTATTTGATGTTTTAAGCTATATTTTTCGTGTTTTATTATTAATATTGTGCACTTAGAATCCTTTTTTACTGCCATTTCTTTAATATAACTGTTTTTAAATTTTTTTGTTATAATGACTTTGTTTTACATTATTATTGGTTATAACCACAGAATTTAAGGAGACCTTGAAAACCGGTTCCCGCAAGAAGAAGGCTCATAAATAATATGTAAACTGGGTTCCAAAATTTATATTTATCTTAAACTACACTTATAAACCGGTTCCGGTTAATTCACTGTAAAGGTTAAAAAACAAAGCTATAACATATTATATAATGAATTAGGGAGAACTAACCAGAACTAGTCAAAATTATATGGATATAAACAAAACTTTTCACGACTAAGAATCACCGATTTCCTTCCACTTCCACTTTCTGTTTGTGCAAGTTCACCGCTTCTTGCCAGTTGTTTGGCAGTTTTGAAAACTACACCTATAATTGTTTATAACCAGTTTTGTTCTTGTTCGGCTAAAATAATATGTAGATCTATATTTAAAGTCAATATTGAAGTCGACTAAACTGAATAGATAGAATAAATGATGAATATTTCAATAAGTATATAATTTTATTTTTATATAATAATTAATTTAAACACTCCAATTCGTAAAACCCCGACAAGTATCTAATTCGAGATCTAATTGGAATGTGCGGTAGACACTTTATTTTTGTGTACTGATAAGTGGATATAATAATAGATCGTTAAACCCCTATTCGCTGGGACCAGGTTTTCCAACACCCAATTAAGGTGGTTTTCCACAAATAGATAAAAGTAAACTAAAAATGTTAAGTTTTTATTAGAATATTTTACCTTACGCAAAATAATTAAAAAAGACATAATAGACTTATAATTGGGTATTTATAATGGTTAGTATAATCCATACCGACCGGACTATAAGTGTATTTAGTGAGAATACGCCCGGACTATAATATTTAAGATTTAAACTCGTACGCCCCGCAACATAGGTGACCAACAAATCATCTAGAATATCGATTTTTCTGTTCCCCCTTCTTACTTTTTAGTCTAGTAGTTATTGTTAGGTTTGTTCCAACACGAATCAGAAACAGTTTTTGACAGTCCGGATTCTGCGCAGTTTACCATAACGCGCTCCTACAGAGTCAGATGATTGTCAAAAAACTGCTTGTAAATCGTTTCAACAATTTTTTCCGATCATTGGATGACTGTCAGAACGGTTTGTAAATTATTTTCCATCAATATGTCAGGAGTTTGCGCAGTCAGTCGCAAGCTAAATATTTGACAGACAATTATCCAAACGTAAACAATTTAAACCACAAAATTTTGAAATTAAATAAAAATGAGTGACATTTCCATGTCAGAAAGTTCTGACATATCTGTTTTTTCCGAATCCGACTCCGATGATTTGGAAAACTTGTTAGAAGAACGAGTTAGGCCCAAAAACCAAAATTTTTTTGAAGTTATAATTCCCCAATTTAATAGGAAAGAATTTATGGAGCATTTTCGGGTTAGCAGGGAAGTAGCAAATGACATAGCTGAACAATTCTTTGCAAGTGATGCCCTATGAAAAGCTAAGCTCATTGCAACACATATTTTTTTATGGTATGCTGGTCATCAGACTGCTGGATTTAGGGATGTGGCTGTTATATTTAATATTACTATTAGCACCTTGCATAGGGTATTAAAAAGAATGACCTACTTTTTAAGTAATCTTGCTCCTCAAGTAATAAGGTGGCCAAACGCTCAAGAAATGACTGAAACTGAACAGTATTTTAGAAGAAAAAATGGTTTTGCTGGAGTCGTGGGTATTATCGATGGGACTCATATTAAAATAGATAAGCCACAGGAAGATCCCTAATCCTATATTAATAGAAAAGGCTATTATTCAATTCAGGTGAGTTAAAATTTAAGACTATTTTTTTTTTTAATTTGCATAAAGAAATTAAGCATTCAAAATCAAAGAATTATGACACATGAAAGCATTATCTTAAAAGCTTCAAAATATTTTTTTATGTAGAACCACGAATAAAATAAACCTACTTACCCAAAATTTTTCAAACAATCTGTACATTTTCTTTGTTTTAGAAGTTCATTTCTTTCTTTAATTAATAGGTTCCTTTCCTGCATGGCCTTTAATTTTTCTTTTTCAATTTCAAGCCTTTTTTTCCAATTTTAACCTCTCCTCCTGATAGACCCTTCTATCTCTTCTCATTGCATCCAAAGTTATATTTCGATTTACAATGGGAGTGCGTTTTCTTTTCAATTTTTTTTTTAATTTGATGTGATGTTGACGGAGTACTTATTTCTTTAAGGGTGTCGTCTGTCTCCTCTTCTCTAAACTGGTTATCATTTGGAACAACCCATTGAGTCATTAGGTAATACAACAACTGGGGTAATGTTTTCTTTCCTTTAAAATCTCATCCATTTTCCCTTTAGCATATTCGAAATACTTTTTACTTTGTCCAGTTTTACCCTGGTTATCGATATATTTTTTATAAGCCCTTTCCAATACTCTCCATCTATTCTCACAATGAGAGGGACTTAAATTGGTATTGAGAATTTTATTAAGTTCTTGGGACAAAATTTCCCAAAGTTTTTTTAAGGTTTTAATTTCATAAGTCCCTACTTTGGGTTTATACTTTTTATAAAGATCTATTAAAAGTCTACTTTGGTTGGGTGTCCAACTTACAATTTGTTGAACTGTTAGGGTGGATTCTGGTGAAAGAGCAGATGGACTTGTAGTAAGGACCAAAAACTCGTTCAGACCTAAAATATTAAAAGTTTAATTGTATAGGTATCTAGTATCCTTTTTTAGTTTACGTACCTTCTTCCATCTTTAATCTCGCAAAAGTTAATTATTACTTCTACACAGAATTCAAAAATACAAATACAAAATTAAAATCACTACAAAAAATAACCTCGCTCCTCGCCTTCACAAACAAAAGTAAATGGAAAAAAGGGATTTTGATATTTCTTCTTTTGTGCCCATAGTGTTAAGTTAGCCGCTTAAGATTGTCCTCTGTTCCAACAAACAGTTAGCAACCGATCCCCAACATTAATATTTTATGACATGCCATCTCTAACGTTTGTGAACTGTTGCGAACTTGTTTGAAACTGCTTGTAGGAACAAACCTGTTTATGTTTAGTTATTAATGTCTGCCGCTGTATGAAGTTTTCATAATTAAACGTTATTAAAAACCAACCGTTGGGCTTTTATTTAACAATAATAATTGTCTTATACATAATAGGTTTGTTCCAACAAGCATTCGGTATCGTTTCGAAATCGTTTTTGAACTGTTTTTGGTGCGCTTCGACGCATGCGAGGACTTGAAATAGTTTCGTGACGGTACGAAAGTAACAAAGACTTGATCCTTTGCGGATCGTTTTCGGGACTGTCGAATCAAAGGTTCAAATGAATATATAACCTACTTTTCTACTTATTATTTTTGTGATCAAAGTTCGCAAATATCACTCATAATATCGTCCTCATCTTTAAAGATAATTAAATTTAATGATGTGCTTAGGAGTGTAAAAATTAATGCTTTTTGAATAATTAAACAAGCGAGGAAATAGAATGCTAAAGCACATTGCACGCTAATTACTAAAAAAGTTAGGATTATGCAAAAAAATTAAATTAAGTTTAAATAAGTTAAAAAGTAACACAAGAAAAGATAAACATTATGTGATCAAATTGTTTTAATTATACATATAAATTAAAAATTAGGTAAAGCTAAGTTAAGTTAAAAGATAACCAACTTTAAACTTTCTTAACTTATTTTAATTTTTAACCTTATCATAAAAATGAAATAAACGTTTCCCTTTAAAAATAATTAAACCTCCCACACAATAACATCATAAAATAGGCTTACAGAAACTCGCCTTTCCCATGCGTTATGAAAAAATGTAACAAAATTATATATTTTTAGACAAATATTTATTTCAGAAGTTAACAAATTACCGGACAGCTGCCAGAGAGTGTACCAATAAAATAGAAATCACGAAAACCCTATTAACAGTGATTTGCCCTACGTATCACAAAAAAAAATATTATTTTTAAACTGATTTGCATGTTTTTACACAAATGTCTTAATTTATATTAACTTTATTTTGTTAACTTAACTTTTCTGCATAATCCTACCTTAACAGTAACATATGAAGATGAAATAGGAAACATGAAACAGCTGTTAAGAATCAAAATCCAGTGCCAAGATGCTCAATGCGCAAGTCAACCCAAACTGTTTTCAATTTATGCCATGTATCGGAATTACCGTTCTGAAACCGTAACATAAACCCAAGTTTTGTTGGTATACAAACAGGATCGTCCGATAACCGTCACGTCTCTGTTGGAACGCACTTTAATCACTGCGCAGGAGCGTGATCGTTCGGTGACAGTTTTTCGACATGTTGGAACAAACCTAATATACTTTGGATACTTTCAGAAAAAGCCTGTACCAGTAAAGCCTTCATGGGATCTGAAAGTTTCGTTGTTGATGCCTAAAAGAACAACTTTTAAGCAATAATTGTTTATCTTTTATTTGACATCTTTTCTTTAGGATTTATTTTATGAAGCGACAGATAGTGATATACATTGCTTTTAATAAAACTTTATATTATATCTGTTAACTAATAAAAGTTCTATGTTTAACAGGAGTTGTCCAGTTACCAAGTAATAAATTTGCTTTTATCACCCAACATTTACTCTTATAATCTCTACCCTGTCAGAGACTATAAACTATAAAGGAATCCACACTGACGCGAATTAAATCGCCGCGATAACGAAGCGAATATTTCGCGATATAGGCGATAACAAAATTCGCCTCTCCTATCACATTTGCGCGAATATTTCGCCACATATATATAAAATGGTAGTCAAAATTCGTGTTTCCTTAACATTTACGCAAAAATTTTACAAGATATTTTTTTCTTTTGATATAAGGAAGGATGGATTCTTCAAGCTCTAAAGAAGAAGCAATACTATTATTGGCTGCTTTAGAAGACGAGAAAATTGAAAGGTAAGGCATTCTAATCATTTTTTGTTAATAGCTATTTTCCCAATAGTGCAGGGAAGACAAATTTGGTTGAAAAATGACAAAAAGCGTCTATTACTTTTTGTGCTAAAGTGAGTGTATTGTTTTTAAAAAAAAAAAGCTGTGGACACATAACATAAATTTGGAAAGAGAAAAAAAGGCGAATTTCATACACTAATGCCACAACTGCGACTCGATGAAAAACGTTTTTATAAATATTTTAGAATGGACATTAATTGTTTCGATGATATATTATTTCCGCAGAAGAAAGACTAGCCATTACTTCAAGGTAAGTTGTATATTTTTGTTTTAAAAAAAATTACAAGTTTGTTTTATAAGGATTTAAAAGTGTTAAATAATTAGCGGCTGAATTTTATAATCTTCATGGCTTAAATCGTATAAAATCGGATATTTCTTCACAAACTCTATTAATATTTTAGTAAAAGCCATTTTAAATTCGCAACGAAAACGACAAAAAACGCGGCTGGTCGCGAAAGAAATAAAATCGCTGGAGTTTCGTTATCGGCAAGCAAAATTTTCGCGCCAGTATGTTGCTCTTCGTATACGCCGTAGAACTTGAGTCGACGAATATTTCGCGAAGCGAAAATTTCGCCGTCGCACCGAATTATTCGCGTCAGTGTGTGCATTCCTTAATACTTACGGTAACTTTGTATAGTGGAAATGGTTTGGCATCAAGAGGCAATATCTCAAAGGGGCCTGGCAATATGTAAGGTCAGGGAGTGGCGTAAATTATTAACGTTTCAACGATAAGAGACGTGGAAAACTACACTGGCTTGGTTTATTTGCTCAAACAGAAAGGAAGTAAAAAAAGCTATTTTTAGTTGCTCTATATTTAAGTTCGCGAGATGATGTGAGCTATATACCTAGTTCATAATATTTTATCGACATAGGCATCCTTTAAAAAAAGAAAGTTGCTCAGTAGGCAAAAAAGTAAACATTTTAAAATTAATTGTCTATGGGCAAGTTATTATTTATTATTTTATCATTTTTTTAGCTTTCAAATACAAAATCAAAATATAAAATTTTAAGTAAAAAAAATATCAGAAAATTATTTTGCTGATCAAAAGCCTCAATGAGCACCAAGCTGGAAACCCCCTCCCCAACCCCCCAATACTGCTTTCCAAAGGTCAGGGGGCTGCATTTGACAGATTTTTAGTAGACTGTCTTACAAAGTGTTTCCAAATTTATAAAACTACAGCACCTATACATTAACTAGGCTTGATCCACCATTTCCAAAGCAAAAAATAACCCCCTCCACCCTAACGTTTCATTATGTAACTTTTCCCCCCTTTTCCTATTCTGAAAGCCTTTGATCTAAATTCCATATCCAATCCAAACCATGGCTCTAGAACCCGGGGGGTCTTGGCCCCTCAACAATTCTCCTCCGTTCTCTTCGTCCTGCGTGGCTTCTTCCCAATTGAGCACCACGGGTTTGAAGGTCCTTCCGGATATTATCAACAAGTTTTGGGCGCCCAATAGTCTTTTGTTGTAAGGGTTTCTTAAGACCATTTTAATTGCCATGAATCATTACTCATCGGACATGTCCCAGTCATCTTAATCTGTTTGACTTTAATTTCTTTACCTCTTGGTCTTTTATAAGTTCTTACCTTGTTTTTCATGCGATCTAACCCAACTTGTTTGATCTTATTCCAAATATTTTTTCTGGATCTTTCTTTCAAAACGATTAAGTAGTAAGGTGTCTTGTACTCATGGTCTATGTTTCGCTAACATAAATTTCAACTGGTCTTATAATAGTTTTATAAATATTTATTTTTGTTTG
>JAHBCN010017985.1:0-17622 GCA_019359885.1 Listronotus oregonensis
TAAAACGAAATGTTTTAAAACGCTTCGCTGTTTGTTCTGCAACTGTCAATGCTCAGCTGATTGTTGTGTTTCTCTTCCGTATTTATTTATATTTTTTTGCTGAAGTATTTTATAAAAACGCTTTGATGAAGACATCACAAGCACCAAAACAATGGAAAAGCGGAGAATCCTCCATTATTTTAATTTGACACTTGACATAACAATTGAAATGACGTAATACTGACGTCATAGCACCTTCTCCTACGTTACCGTTTCTCGCCAAAATTTGTTTTAAATTAAGTTGAAGCCGTATGTTTATAGTGGTATTTTTATCAATTTGTTTAGCGGTTTACTTTGCTTTTCGGCAGTTTTGTAACTCTAAAACTAGTTAAGTTTAAGATAATTTGTTATATTAAAAGCCCATATCTTTAAAATAACCCTAATATTTAAAAATGGTAAAAAATTCACAAGGATTGCAGGCTTTCTATTTAAATTTTGGCACGAAGTCACATTGCTACGTCATTGCGCAAAGCGAACCGATTTTGGATCGCTGGTGATCCTACCTTGCATTTATTGTGCCATGGGTTTTAATATACCAAAAATGTATTCATTACACTCTGTAGGTCAGCGGTCAGGTCAGAAAAACGGATCTTAAGGTAATAGATGAGTACTACGTATCTTCACGAACAAAATTTTAAATTAAAAATGTTTTATAGTTTGTGCTGAAAACGCATTGTTAACTTGTTTTTTTTTATTTCTAGGTAAAGCAGTTCCTTTGTAGAACGGGACTGTAGCTCACGCCTGGTACTCACCATTCTAGCTATTAGTTTCAAAAGGTATACGCCATATGCAAGTTCTTAAAGCCCTATATCTGCACCAAAGCAAGGGCATCACCATATGCCTTTAGCTGGTTCGTCGCCGCCGTATTCACTAGGAAAAGTCAGAGCTTGGTAGTTTTCCATTTTATATTAAAAAAGTTTTTTAAAAGTATTCTGGTTTTCTAAATCCATCTATGGCCTAGTTTTCATATTCGAATTGTGGTTTATTATCAAGCCAGTCCCATATTTAACTATATTTAACTTTGTATACAGGGTGTCCAGAAAATACGTATCCCCTCCTTTGCCCACTTTGACGCCAGTCATGAAATAGGCATGATGCAGATTTTGAAAACTGTTGTATGATATTCGGAAGTATATACTCATTGTAACGAATATCATATTTCGAAAAAAATCAATATTTATATTGAAAAATGCATTTAATTTTTAAGTTTAAAATTCCCACCAAAACGCTCCAAAGAGTCATGGCATCGATTGTACGCACGTTAGAGTAAACAAAGTTCAAACACGACCCTTCCAAAACAAGTTATTTTACGTGTTTAAAACCTGAATTCGAAATCGTATAGGTGGTGTTCAAGGAAGTTTAAAGGTGTATGGAAGCCCAATACTGTAGAACAAAATTGTCCAGGCGTGCGGGGGCAGCGGGAATCGGGATTGGTCCCGCGGAGTTTGCGCAATGAATAGTAGGTCAGAGCCGGACTTCCATAATTCTTTGTTACTATCTATAAAGTTGACATCATCAAATGACACATTCAAGCATTCACTGTTTTTTTTTATTTTTTGCACAAAATTGTTGGTTATTAAACGATACTACCATAGAATATTTAAAATTATTGTGTAATATTGGATTTTATATCATCTGATATAATATGGAAAGAATAGATGGCGCCACTTTACAGCCTTCTATTTAAATGGTCGATATTTTTGGGAGTTTTGTATTTTTACCAAAAATCTTAGTAAATAAATAAAAACACGATTTTTTAAAAATAAATTTCAACATTGTATGATAGTTTCATGTACTTAACGCCAATTTTGTGATAAAAGAAGGGCAAGATAGTGTAATGAGTTTAATCTTATCCTAAGATTGTGGTTTACATTAAAAAGTGAAAATTTTTATAACTGCTTTTTAGGCAATACTTTTCTACTAATAACAAACATTCGTGAGACAGAATAACAGTGGTTATATAATAATGTTTAGTAACCTTTGGTACCTAGGTATCCATTGTAACAGTAACCGTTAAATATTATGTGTCTACAGTATGTCGAGCTTAAAAAGTTGATAATATAAGTTTAAGAAACCAAAAATCTAATTTCTTTTTAAACAAATACAGAAAAAGCAAAAAGGAACTTTAACATAAAATTGTACTTTCTTTCATTCAATTAGAGGGACCTGTATATATTAAAATTTGATCCTTTAAAAAAATGTACTAAATTATTAAATGAAATAAAAGTACCTAAATGTAAACCTTATTTCTTTTTAATAATCCACAGAAATACACAAACATTGTGAAATCATCTAAAAATAGTTGTTACTTTTCTCACTGCTATTTCCTATGAAATTTTTATTTTCTATAATTCATAATTGATATATTATTATTTATTCGGTTACTTAACGGTATGTCTCATAAGAAGCACCTAATTTAAATATAAGAAATACTTACCTAAAGTAAAAATGCCGGGTATGTTACCCTTAGATTTGCAAGACAAAACCATACAACCTCTAGTCATTTTGTTACGATATTATAAGTAACAAACAATAAACACAAAATTATAGTCACAATTTAATAAACACTAACCCCTAAAATAAGAAGGTTTTTATCAATCCAAAACTTCCCAACCACAAAATATAATCGCACAAAGCAAAACAATCGAAACTAATACGGCTCTCAATATAATGTTTGTAACTACAACTGATTTATCAGTGTGTAAGTAGGCAACACATTTAATTATTTCGTGGAATTGTTATTGCGCAAAATCGGCGGGGCCAACTCTGACAGTTATTTTCATACTGGCTGGACATTTTTTGACGAATGGGCTTGCTCATACACCTTAACTCTTGGTGGTGTTCGTTCCCTGTGACTACCACGGCAATAAAAATCCTAACAAGTTATTTGTATTGGCATACGAAAAAGCAATACGAATAAAGTGGTTTGGTTCAAGGCGTGATTTAACGGAATTTTGCCACAACACTTTACTTTTGTGGGGATCACTTTGACGTAAGTATTTACTTAATTTTGTAAACTTATACCTTGTTAAGTTTAAATAAAAACAAATGAATGTTTTGAGGTTAGGTTTTGTCTATCAAATCAATCTAAATTCATTAGAAAAAAAATTTTGATGCCAAAACTCTCCCAGCTCAACAAGTCGATTCAGGTGTTATCGTGCTTGCCTTTATAAATCCTCTTCCATGAGTTACGTTATTATAGACAAAACGCTTAAAAAAGCAAACTACACTAAAAACAATATGATCGTAAATAAAATCGGAGAAACCAACAGTATGAGAACAAAACATAGGTTATGATCATTTGTTTACTCTAACGTGACGTCATTCGCTCTGATTGGCGTTCAGAACATCATGGCGGAGTGTCTTGTGTGTCTGTGTATTTGGTAGTTTTATACCATAAAAATATTAATTAATCTCGCTTAAAATAATAAAAAAAACTTGTTTTGCAATCTTTTATTTTCGTTTCATTATATGGTTATATAGTTTTAGTGTTTTATATTCACAGTCATCATGCCTATTGTGTACACGTATTTTTAGGACACACTGTATAAAAAAAGCTGACGTACTTCTTTAGAAAACCATGATACTAATAAAATAGCATTATTTTTAAAATCCAGTAAGGGGCAATAATGTATATAACTTTTTTAACTTTGCATGAAAAGCTTTAGTTGTTGTAGATAACTGTTGCATGGCATAACTTGGGCTTTATTTAACTATTTCTAAAAATAGAAGAAAATTATAATATCCATTCATTAATCAATCATTACTTGTCACATTATACCTTTACCTTTTAATATTATCATGCAAATATATCATATAACAACACACAAATTACTTACATAATATATTTAAACAAAAATAAAATTAAATACAACAATCTGGATATGTAATAGAAAAATAAATTAATAGCAAAATTTTGGGTATAGTTTTGTGTCTTACTTAAAGTAGTAATAGTTTATTACTACGAGAATTTAATATTTGAAAAGGCGAGAGAAAAAAAAGACCTCTGCCGGCAGCAGGAATCTGTTTTCTTGATAGTCTAGAGGAGAAGGTGCCGGCAAATTTCGAAGCTTTTTCAGGCAGACAGTACTTGGGTGCATTAGATAAAGCTTTATGTTGCTCTTGGAAATTGGAAAAGGAAAAATTATACTGGCTAATTCTTCCGAGCATAAGCTCTGTAAATACTTATACAATAGAAACAGGTACCCCACAGCTGGTCTAAGAGAAAGAGGAATATTTCTTGTCAACGGTTTTTTTTTAATTTTTCACTCATGGCAACGGTGTTCTCAAAAAGGGGTTTGATTAAGGATACTTACAAGGTCACACTTAAGGTTTTTTTAGTATTTAAAACAAAATGTGAAAATGCGATCTTGTGTATTTTTTCCAGATGATTTAAAATAATACTTTAAAAAAATTATTCATTAAGAAACCAACTGAAAGAAAAGAAAATTTAAAGAAGCCGTAATAATTGTAAACAACCAAAATGTATTTACCAAGCCTACTATCGACATTTTGAATATCTGGCAATCGTTGCTGAACCATGAAAAATCAGTCGAGCTTCGGTGAACAAGGGATAGTATATAAGTCGTAACTTTTAAGAATAGGTTTTAGTTATCACTTGAAAATGGTCGAGATACATCACCAACCGAAACGTTGTGTATCAAATCACAAATAAAAAGAATCAGTCGCACATTTTGGTGTAATTTAAGAAAATAGTTTAAGTTGAAACGAAAAAGATACGACGTAAAATTGGCATTCTCCTATTTATTGGCTTATTTTTAAAAGCTACTAATTTTTCTGGATACCTTTTAATAAAAATAATCTCGTATTTATTATTAAATGGAAGGTATGAAAAAAATTACTTACCTACCCAATCGATAAATTATCGTTTTTTATCATAAAAATATGAAATACAACTTTTCATAAAAATAAACATCTTCCAAGTAAGGAAAATTGTGATTTTCGCCAAAAAAATGTTACATTGTTAAAAGTGTTTTTAATTTAACCGAAAATGTGGTAGTATTACAAAAAAATTATATATTACTAATATGAAGTATTTTAGTTGACAAATAAAACGTTTTTTTTTAAATTTTTGTACGATGACTATGAAAGGAGATATGACCTGGCAAAAATAGTTGCTTACCGAAAAGTTAAGGGACCGGATCGTTCTGGCATAAATATTTGGAAAAAGATTACTTCCACAAAAAAAAATTATTATTATCATTTTGCAAGAAGACAAAATTGGGAAAATTTTGAAACTTACCAGAACCGTTTATAATAAGCAGAAAAAAGTTATGAGCAAAATAAACTTTTTCTACTACTGTATAAATAAGAAAACTTTGTGGTCCTAGCAACGCGATTGATAACGAAAGAGAACCTTCGTGTTACCTGGTTGCTAAGCGTTGCTAGCTACGAAAGTAATATTTTCAGCGCCTGGACAAAAAAGTAAGAGTAAAAAAAAGAAAATATGCTTGTGGGAAATATTAGATTTATTTATAAAAAGTAACTAATTTATGACAAAATATTTTAAAAAACTAGGTTAGGTATTAACATTAAAAGTAATTGTGCAATTTGAGCAATTAGCAAAGGAATTTGGAGGAATAATACTTGAATTAACAGTTTTTAAATTTGTTGTTGGGGTATCGTTATCACCTTTAACTACGTTAATATTCATATTTTTCACTGTTACTTCATTAGAGGAAATATTGGTAGGAATTTCGTGTAAAATCTCTTTGAAATTTCCACCTTATTACTATAGGATTCAGCAATATATCCCTCCGCAACAGAAGAAGACTTCCAACCTCCATGCCTTTTTAAGTCCAAAATATCGACATCCGAAGCATTGGCAAGGAACGTAGTTGACGTTCTTCTAAAAGAATGGCCAGTGTATCTACTGATGTCTTCAAGCTTCAAAAATTTCGCAATTTCTTTAGGTACATTTGAAATAGTGAGCTTTCCAATTACTTGATTAACACATTTACCTCTTTCATAACGATACAATAAACGCTCATCTAGAGCATTCCTTGGTCTCAGCTTAATATATTCCTGTAGAAATCTGACATAAGGAACTGAGCCTTCATCGTTGGTTACTACAAAGTTTCTTTTAACTTTATTTTTAGACTCCACTATTTTTACTATAGCCACGTCATTTCTTATTTCTACATCACTTAGCTTCATTCTGCATATTTCGTCTGTCCGGCATGCTCCAGCCACTCCCATAATGGCTATTACTTTCATTGCTAAGTAACTTTGATCAGGCGCGTTAAGTAAAAACTTTATGATTTCTTCTTTTTTAAAAATTTTTACTTTTTTGCCTCACCATCGTTTTTCCTTTCAATAAAAGCAACTAGTTTCTTGAACTCTGAAATATCTTGATTTTTGTTTACGGAAATTGTTAACTTGAGCATGGAATATACAGACCAGAGGGTTGGTGGTGATAAAGACTCGGATTTTTCTTGAAAATACGCCAACATCACATTCTCGTCAATCCGCCCCACATTTTTTGTAGCAAGCCATTCAGAAAACGATTTATATGTTTGATGGTACCTCTCTTTAGATTTGTCTGGCAGAAGTGAGGCACATGCAAGGTCAGCTGCCTTTTGGATGCCATTTTCATATTCATTTAACATTTTAAAATGGGAATGGATTTATACTAAATTAACAATAATTCAAAATCTGACAAGTGCTGATGACAGACAATGTCAACAATAAATGTGTTGCTATGGATTAATTTTAACAGGTAAAATTTCAAAATCTCTGTTGTTTCTATTAAAACATGATGTTAATGATTATTAAATTATGCGATACATAGAACAGTAGCAGAAAAAATATAATACATTACACGATGCGAAAGGCCTTTCAAGTATTCGGAGGTTTTAAATAGCCTCGGCTTCGCCTCGGCCATTTAAAAACCACCTCACACCAAAAAGTAAACTTTCGCATCTTGTAATGTAAATAACTATATTTCAAATTTTTTTCATGCTACTTTTTTAGCGCTATCTGGACTATGTTGCTTGAAAAAAATAATCGTTTAGTGAAAAATCAGAACACATGTCCCTAATTATGTCCAGTTATTTTAGCCCTATCGGATAATTATTTTTTATGTTTTGGACTGATAAATGTGGGTCAAATCTTGCTTTTTGTAAGACATTTTCAGTTTTTGGCCAGTAGCGTGAAAAGTATTTATTTTAAACAGCCAAACTCTGTAGCCTTTACTTAGAGTTGTTTTTATTTTAATTTTTTATGAATCTTTCATCTGTAAGGAGATTTGACCGTTTAAAAGTGCATATTTTATGTTTGCAACGGTCAATGTTTTTTTCGGGTGAAATTAAAAAAAATGGTCAATCCAATTAAAATTTGCCATCACCTGACATTTCAGGGATAACCTTAGGTTTAAAATGGTTCATTGTACATCTTGTTATTAATAGCCAAAAAAAAGTTACGGCCAAAACTTCTATTTTTTTCCGCAATTACAAAAATGTTTTTCGTTTTTATTTAATTTAGGGGTAGTTTTCCTGGGGATGGGAGGGGGTTATTAATTTCTTTTTTTAAAATATTGTTAGTTTTTCGGTTCTAAAACGAAAAGTAGCAAAAAAAAATATTTAATACCGTTTTTTTTTTTAATTTAGGCGTACTTTTCACCCCTGGGGGCGGGGAAGGGGGAATGAATATCATGATAGTCAAAATACGATAAAATATTTTCAAAAAATTGATTAAAAAACAAAAAGAATAATCTGACGTCATGTCTTTTATATTCTTTCTTTTTTTTTATCTTGGGACAGTCCACGAAGGCTGATGCCTAAGTACTAACGTACCGTGGGTGTCTTCAGTGTGGTGAGAGGGAGTTTGTTCACACGGGACTTAAATTTTTGGAGATTGGGAGGAGAAGGAAAAACTTCTGCGGGCAGCAGGTTCCATAGTCTTGACACTCTAGGGATGAAGGAACGAAGAAAGCGGGAAGTTCGGGACCTCTCTAACTGAACTGTAAAAGGGTGCATAAAAGTTGCACTACGTGTTGCTCTGTTGGGAGCTGCCAGAGAAGGAATTATACTGGCCAACTCCTCTGAGCAGAAGCCGTGAAAATACCTATAGAAGAGCGACAGATCCCCTACAGCTCGACGGTGGGCAAGAAGTGGAAGCCTTTCTGTGAGCGTTGGATCATTAATAAGACGAACGGCTCTTCTTTGAATGGAGTCCAGAATGCTAAGTGTTGTAGGGGACGCCATTCCCAGACATGGGAACAATATTCTAAAGAGGTCTGATTTGGGATACATACAGAGTGTACAGATTGGAAGAAGAGAAATATTTTCTGGCTCGGAAGAGAAATCCAATCTTTTTTGAAGCTGCCGAAGCTATGGATAAAATGTGTTTGTGCCAGTTGAGGTTATTCTCAAAAGTAACGCCGACAAGATTAAACGACTCTTTGTTCTGCAGAACTTGGCCGCTCATATGTAAGGATGAGCATTTGCAGACTTTTTTCGCGACAGCGAACATGACTGTGTTTTCGAGGCATTAAACTGAACAAGATTTTTGGCGCCCCAATCCAAGATTCGTTTGAGGTCTTGTGAAAGAGATATCTGCATTGACCTGCGCTTGTTTTCGAAATCACGATTACACGGTGGCTTAAGAAATTGAATACTAGAGTGGAGGGTACTATCGTCAGCAAAACTATGAATGGGATTGGGATTGTGGAAGAGAAAAATCGTTAATTTTAAAAGAAAAAAAGGTGGGTGCCGGGGACTGAGCCCTGGGGTACCCCAGCATTAATTTGGAAGAAGCTGGGGGAAATTTGGACCATCTACATAACCCTGATATACTCAGGGGAAAAAAACTGGAAAGCCAAGAAAAAAGCTTAGGGGGAAAGGGACCTAAAAAGGGAAGTTTGTTAAGAAGCCCATCAGCCAGACCTGATCGAAAGCTTTGGATATGTCAAGAGCAACGATCTGGGATTCCCCCAAGAAAAAACTTTTTTTGGGGACTTGTTCCAGTTGTTGAGAAAAAGGGAAAAGGGAAGATCAGCTGTGGATCTACGGGTAAAAAACCCATATTGTTTATCATGTAAGATCTTATGTTTTTCCAGATATTTTAAAATTTTGGGGGGAATTAATGAATTTTTCCATTTTTTGCAAACAACGGGAAAGAAGAGATTTTGGTTTATATTTGGGAAAGGGAAAATTTTGGACCTTTTTGGGGCGGGTTTGGGGCACACGTGCAGTTTTCCCAACTCTCCGGGAAAATCCTGTGTCGTAAGAGATTCGAAAGAGGCGAGTTAAGATGGGTAAGCCGGGAGCACATTTTTTTAAGACAATTGCTGGTATGCCATCCAGCCCAGAGATTTTTTAGTTTTAAAGAGAAAAAAAAGAATAGGGCTTGATCTGTTTGACTTTAAAAATTATATCGGACATTTTATGGGAAACGGGGACAACTTTTGGGAAAGGGAAAAAAGATTGTTGGGAGGATCAAGGTAGAATTGGCAGCAAATTGTTTGGAAAAATAGTTCGGCTTTTCCTTTGGAGGTAGAGACAATTCCATCTTCAGAGATTAGGGGGGGGAAAAAAATTTGTGAAAAATTTTCTGACTAATTTTTTTTGGCAAAGGACCAGAAAGTTTTACTGCCATTTGAGCAAGAGGGAATTTTATCTTTTATTCGATTGTTAAAACGGTCTTTTGCTTCTGATATAGTCTGATTATACTGATTTCTGCTTCGATGCTAGCCTTTTGATTTCGGGACTGGGGTTTTAAAGAAACTTTTTGTGGGATTGAATTTTTAAAAGTTTTGGTTTTTTGTCACAGGATTTAGAAAACCACGGTTTGTGATTTGGAGTTATGGGGTTTTTTTTAGGTGGGGAATATAGGTCTCAATGCCTAGTTGAATTGTTTCAGTAATTTGATTGCATATTTCGGAAGGATCGAAAGTAGAAAAGCAGGTGGGCCCCCCAAGGGTAGCTGGAAAGAAATCTCAAAAACCCCCCAGTCGGGCCAAAAATTTAAAAAACCCAGATTTTCGTGGTATTTTGGGGGCCCAAAATAAAGGGAGTAAGATAGGTGAAAAACCCCAGGGGCAGAGCGACCAAGGGGAGAAAATTGATGTTTTGGGGGAGGGGGGGGGTGGAAAGTAGGTAGGTTCCATAATTAGATTGGTGAGCGAGTTGCTGATTGCGAAATTTTCTGCTGCCCTGCCTTGTGTATTGTTGTGTTTTGAAAAAAAATTGTTTTGCCCATCTGCTTTTTTTTAGCCGTTTCCGGATTTGGGGGAAAATCTGTAGATAAACGCGAATCAAAAACCCATCATCTATTAAAATTTTTTTTTTAATGACACATTTGAAAAGCGGGGGATGTCTAGTTTCATTTTTTTTTTTTTTAATAAAGTCCAACCATGTTTCAAAAATCAGGAAAAAAATTTTTTCCCCCCAGTGACTCCCCGGGGGGCACAACTAACCACATCTTTTATCCAGTGTGGAATGTTATGGATTTTTCGACGCCGTTTTTTCGAAAAATATTGGGTTGCGAAAAGAATGGGGGGGGAAACCCTTTTTTTTGATTTTTAGGTGATCTTAATTTTTTGTAAAAACAAGAATTCTCTAATTTGCATATTTTGGCAGATATTCGCAAAAACTTATTTTTGGGACTTTGGGGTGGCATTTTTAGCAGGTTCCCACTTCGGAATCGTAATAAAAAATTTCTCGCTCGAATGCATTCGCAAAGACCTAAAAATTGCTCCACAAATGAAAACTGTACAGATTTAGTTACAGCTTTGGGTACTTTCAGGTCTTCAGTTACTGGACTTATATATCACCAAGCAGATTTAAGTCAAAACTTTGATTTTTACTATTTTTAAAAAATTAAGAACTGAAAAAAAGGGGGAAAAAAAAAAAAAAATCTTTTTTTTTAAAAAAGGGGGTCTTCACTAATTAGGAATCCGTTCATTTTTTTTTAAAATTTTTTATAAAAAAAAGGGGGTTTTTGGGAAACCTGCACGCCAGGACACCCCTTTTTGGGGGACCCATCTTACCGACGGGGGTTTTTTTTTTTTTTTGTTTTTTAAACCCTTTTAAAAAATTTTTTTAAATGTTTTTAAAAAAACAAATAAAAAAAAAAAAAAATAAATGTAAAAATATTCTTCCCTTTTTTTTACCCCCTTAAAAAAAAAAACCTTTTTTCCCGGGGGAAAAAAAGTTCGTTTTGATAAAGTGCCCCATATGGTCGAAAAGTCCCAATTGTAGGAGTTAGTAAAAAGTATACATTACTTTTTAAAAAAGGGGGAAAAAATTATATTTTCGTAAAAACTAAACAAAATTTTTTCCCCCCTTTTATAATATCATAAAAAAATAGTAATAAAGACAAAAAGTAAAGTTGACTTAATAAAAAATTCATCTTTGCTGCCTCCGAGCGATAAGAGGTTATTCGAAGCAATTAAAAGTTGGTTATTTTTGGACAAACAACCTGTAAAATATTTAGCATTTCGCGAAAACTTATTAAAAAGGACCGTAAAGTTAAATAACCCAAAATTAAGAAAGCTCTCACTAAGAAATCATGGATAATAAACACTTTATCTGGCGAGAACCAGCGAAGACCCGTTTTGTTTCCAAACAGGAATTTTATACTGGGGAAGAGTGCCAAGTAAGTTTTTTTATTTTATCTCGTTTTATAATCTGGACATGTCTGATTTAAAAAAAACAATCAAATTCGGAAAACAAAAAAACCCCCATTGGTCAGGGGGTAGTTAAACTAGCGAAACAAGAATGCTGATTATGAATCCAAAATGAGTTTTTTTTCCGGGGGGCCTTTTTGGGTTTTTTTTTTATGGGGCCCAATTGGACCAACCCCCCTTTTTTCCCCCTTTTTTGGTTTTAAATTTTTTATCAAATGAGAACATACACTGATTAGACCCATACATATTTAGCAAATACCCTAAAATGTATAATATTTTGTTGCTTATTTTTAGTAAAAAAATCTTTTAAAAAAATCAAGGGTGTCGAAATAAAAAAAACCCGGGGGAATTTAAAAATTTTTTTACTAAAAATAAGCAATAAAATATTGTAAATTTTAATGTATTTGTGTAATATGTAAGTGTCCATTTAGCGTATGTTCCTATTTGATGGTAACCAGGTTTAGGAAAGTGTGTGTCAATTAACAGCTGTCATTCGTAGCTGACTTAAGGGAAGTAAAAGCCCGTTTATCTGGTCTTGAAGATTTAAAGTTTAGAAGAAGAAGAAAATAGTTAATTTCCTAACAAGTGTGGAAATATATACTTTTCAGCACGCGGCTGCCGTTACACGAACGACGCGCGGCGTAGTTAGCAAGAGCGGAAAAGTTGCTTTTCGCAAGGGTTAGGAACAATATTTTTTCTACAAGCGAAAGGAAATACCAACATAATTTTAAAGATTTATGATTAAAATATTATTTATTAACGAAGAAATTTATACACTAATCATTATTATTTTTTTTTTGCATACTTTCTATATAGATTCAAAAACTTTTCATTTGCGGGATCTCCAGAAATGACAAAGCTTCTGGAGCTGTTATTTTTTGAGTCTGGGATGTGTATGAATACTAATTTTCCTTGGTCTTTAATATGGTCCAGACATATTTTTGTTAACTTCTCTCTACGACAAGCGCTTGCTAAGCCAAAAATCGTGGCTACTTTTATACAGTGCTTTCATTTCAAAACGAACCACCCTAAATATCTAAAAAAAAAACCACCAAAAAACAAAGAAACACGTCGATTTAATATACAGGGGAAGTTTAATTTCGTATTTGATAAAATTTTATCGTCGCCTCCTAACCTCCAGTTAACCTCACTTTGATATGTCAAATGGCAACCCCCATAGTGTGACACATCATTGTAAGCGGCATGAAATTTGCTATCCAACAGTACTAAGAAACTTTAAATCGATGGACGTAGAAGCGACTTAGAAGTAAAAATGTGTGTTAATTAGTTTATCGTGTTCAAATAATTTATTTTATCAAATGCTCAAACTGTGGCCGTTATTGGCGAGAAAGTTGTTTTGAAATTCCTCGCAGACTATTTTAGTGTGCATTCATTCCAATTATTATTTTTTGTGTTACCTGCAATAGCACAAGTTTTTAAGACGTTTAGGAACCAGTTAAATATTACTGTTAGGATTGTCATTTTGACATCGTTAGTTTAAAATTAAGAATCTTGATTTTAAAATGGTGTATACTCTAGCAGAGAGAATAGAAATAATTTTCCTATATGGGGCTGAAGATCGATGCGCGCGTAGAACCGCCAGACTATTCAATGAGAGGCATCAAAATAAAAACGTGGGGCATAAATATGTAATGGAATTGGTGCGTAAGTTTGAAGAAACTGGATCTGTATGCAACAAGAAAAGTACTAATGAAAGGGTTTTAGACGAAGCACGCCAGGTTGAGGTACTAGGACAGTTCGCAATAGATCCGACGTTGTCTATTCCAGAAGTTTCTAAGCTGACCAATATTTCTACGGGTTCCGTGCACAAAATTTTGAAAAAGAATAAGTTTTTTCCATACAAAATACAAATTCTTCATGAACTCAACGAAGACGATTATGATAGAAGAATAGAATTTTGCGAATCAATGTGCCAGCAATTGACGAAGACCCTCATTTGATCAAAAATATCTGCTTTTCTGACGAATCAACTTTCTTCTTAAATGGAATTCTTAATAGACATAACTGCAGATATTGGGATAATGAAAATCCGCACATATTTCAGGAAGGACATACTCAATTTCAGAAGATCATCGTTTGGGCAGGTATTTATGGAAACGAAATTATCGGGCCATTCTTTTCTGGAAGAAAATTTAACTGGCAACTGTATCTGAACCTTTTGGAAAATGCGATATACCCTTCTATGGTCCAATCTTTGGAAAATCAGGTGGATGAAAATGGTGCTATGGAACTCAGTGAAAATAATTTGCATCTCCAGCAAGATGGAGCCCCCCCACTATGCTTTAGCAGTTCGAGAGTGGCTCAATGAACAGTTTCCAGGCACATGGATAGGCAGACGAGGTGCCATCGAATGGCCAGCACGGTCTCCAGACTTACCTCCTCTAGACTTTTTCCTCTGGGGTTATTTAAAAGTAAAGTGTACAAAACGCCACCTGCAAATATTCAAGAACTTAAATGTAGAATTACACTAGAATGCAGAGGTATTACCAGACAAACTTTCGCCAACGTTCGCGAAGAATTTCAAAACAGACTTTATATTGTCTCGCCAATAACGGCGCACATTTTGAGCATTTGATAAAATAAATTATTTGAACACGATAAACTAATTAACACACATTTTTACTTAAGTCGCTTCTACGTCCATCGATTTAAAGTTTCTTAGTACTGTTGGATAGCAAATTTCATGCCGCTTACAATGATGTGTCACACTATGGGGGTTGCCATTTGACATATCAAAGTGAGGTTAACTGGAGGTTAGGAGGCGACCGATAAAATTTTATCAAATACAAATTAAACTTCCCCCCTGTATATCTAAATCGACGTGTTTTTTGTTTTTTTGGTAAGTGTTTTTTTTTAAAGATATTTAGGGTGGTTCGTTTTGAAATGAAAGCACTGTATGTAAATAAGTATCATCTGGAGCTTTATCATGAATTTCGATATTTCTTCTTTTAAAAAGACTTTAGCCTTTTTGAGTCTAAAACCAACGCTTTGTTTTTTAAGGTAGGCCGTCACTTTGAAAAACTTGCTCAAATCTATGTTCTTTAGTAACTTAATGATATATTTTAGCATAGAGTATCTAGACCATAATGTATTGGGTTTACCGGTTTTTAATAAATAAGAGAAATAGGCCAAAAAAATATTTTCTTTAAAAGACTTCACACCCTTACTTTGACAGCAGCTCTCAAACATAACAATTTTCTTTTTTTCATACCTGTGACGAGATTTCATGGGCAGGAGATCTATACTAGCTATTTCTGCTGCTTCGATAATCGATGCTAGTAAATCGTCGTCAGAATCCATTGAAAATGTTTCTCCAATGTCTTTAAAAAGTGACAAAAAATTAATTTTTGATAGATGCATAAAGAATTAGTTGGTTGTCATGGATTCTTTGATAGTTTATATGGAGTAAAAATATGTACTTACATTTGGTAAATTAGGATTATTTTATTTTATTTAATAAATGTTATAAAAAAACTGCAAAATTACAGCAAAGTTCAGTTTTTTTAAATATATAACTATTATAAGCAAAATTATGCATTATTTTACAATTAGATACTAATTTATCTTCCAAAAACTAAAAGATTTTACTTTTCCGCACTATTGCGGAATAGTGATATATTCCGCACGCAGATTAGTGCGGAAAAGTATAGTTAATATGGTTTAGGCGACAGTTTTGACATTTTTGATTTTGTAAAAATAAAGTGGGAAGTTCTGCGCTTCTCTAAATGTAAGCAGGAGTCCCTACTTTTTCAATATACTTGATTGGGAGCTGCTAAGGAAACAGTTATTTAAAAGCTATGCAAATACCAAATCAAGGTTGCAGAAAACAAAAATTCGTTTTAAAAAAATCTAAAATATGGTTCGATTTTATTACTTTTTTATAAATGAATACAGAAATTATTAATACTTGCAACGTGGTCTCCCCGAAAAACGATTTTAAGTTGGAAAACTTTATTAGCAATAAACTAATTAGAAAGATTATACGGCCTATCAAAGAAAAAGCAGGATTAACAGTTTTCCTAAACGAGGCCGTTGAAAGTTAAAATGCAGTAATTTCGGTTGGATTGGGTTAAAACTTGGCTTAGCGCTTCCCAAATTATCTATTTGACTTCTTTAGAAAACATTATTGTTTAAAATAATATAAAAAGGTTAATTTTAAATTACCAAATTAAAATAATTTAGTCTTAAAGTAGTCTCTAAATATAGATATTGATGCTATACATCTGTCTTTATTTAATAAAATAAATGCACTTTCCTTTATTTTACGTTTTTTTAAACAAATTTCCTTTGCTAAAATGCTAGAAGTGTTCCAGTTTATTATGTGGTTATTATCAAACGCGTGTTGACAGATTTTTGATTTGTGGAATTCTGTGTTTCTAATATATGTTCTATGTTCTTTTATGTGTTTGGCTAATGGTCTGGAAGTTTCACCTATATAAAATTTATTACATTCACAAGGGATCTTATAAATGACATTTATAAGAAAAAGAAACTTGTTCAAAAAAACGTAAAATAAAGGAAAGAGCATTTATTTTATTAAATAAAGACAGATGTGTAGCATCAATATCTGTTAATTTAAATAATACATGGTTACCTATGCTTGATGCTGAAGTAAATTCAGGTAAACTTAAAATCCATTAACACTCTCTTGCTGTTTTTAAGCAAATTGTGGTTATTGCATATCGTTCGAGAGGGTATAAATTGAAGATGTTATTGACTCGATTATTTCAATTTTTTCAATGCAAAGTTGGCAGGATTATTTATTACTTTTTTTTGAGGTTTGAGAGCTCGTATTTTTTTTTTTTTTTGTAGCTGTCATGGACCCCAATTATTAAATTTGTATGATTCTGGTATTATTCTAAAATCAAATAAAATAAAAATGTTGTCAGTTTTATATTTTTTCAAAAAGTTATTTCAGTTTGAAATTCTAAAATTGAAAATTTTGGAAAAAACATTAAAAAATTTTAGGGCCCAGCTCAAAATATCTAGGTGGACCGCATAGCAAACGACCCCACCTATCTCAGATTTACGTATGTCTACTCATGTGCCGAACACCCTGTATATTATGTAGAATCTCCTGCTGTTCAGGCGAAAAAATTATCTTCTTTCCTGCTGTTAACTCTGGTTATACCGCAAAATACAAATAAAACATTATTGTATTGTGCCATAGAATCGGAAATGATTTAAACGGTTTAAAAATACAGGGGCATTGAATTTTTGAGTTATGGCCCACTATTTCAAAGCAATTCCATACACAATATTTGGTTTAGAGAAAAATTCGATGTTTTTGACTGTGCCAAGATTTATACGCGTTTAGGCATTACATTTACGCCATTTGATATTTTACAATGAAAATCCATTTTCTTGGAAAATATGGGGACTGGATCCGCTGTGCAATAAACATATATGAATTTGATATTTAAAAAAATCCCAATGCAAACTGTATACGGTGCAAATCTCTAGCTTAATGTAAATTCAATAAAACTAAAACATTTTTTTTTTGGTTGCTCTCTTTTCTATAAATTAAATATTTATACAATATGTTCCAAATTTAAAATATGTTTCTTTTTTACTTTTTTAATGCAATAACAAAATTTAGTACATAGGTAAAGTGTGTTCAACAATATAGTGCCTACAATAAAAGGGACTGATGGTAATAAACCACTTTTATTGCGATCGTCTGTCTAGGTTTATTGTTTATGGTCAAAATTTACATACAGGATCGGTTCTTGTATTTGGATAAGTATTTTCGGCCGAAAGGAGCAGGTAAAATAAAAGGTAATTATTCCGTATCGCTGTTTCGGCTGTTTACAAGATTTTTAAAAATTTCTTTTTACAGGCTCTATGTGGATACCATATAATAATAATCCGGTGGGGAGCTTCAAGAACATGTTTGAATATTTTGTTTTTTT
>JAHBCN010017986.1:0-17579 GCA_019359885.1 Listronotus oregonensis
GGAAAACAAATTTGAAAAATCTGAAGTTTTTTTGCTTGCTGTGCTTTGAGCAAATTAGTTAACTTGGTAAATGATATAGCATTAATCTTATTTTTATTTTCCCAAACCCAAATTTTTTTCCAAATTAAAAGCTACCCAATGAGTTTTGGAAATCTTTCAAATTTTTTTACCAAAAAATTCAGTGTTCTAATGAAGTCAAATAGCATCTGGCCCTATTTGTTGACAAATGAAAAATTTTAAATATTTTTAAAATGTTATTACGGGGAAATCTGGTTTTTCAAAAATTTGGTGGTATGTCTAAAAATAATTGGAATAATCTAAAATTTTTTGTTTTTTGGAATCCCCTTTAAAGCTCTAACCCTGCTAAAATTTTTTTTTTATTGCTGAGTCCCCCCCTTTAAATTTTTCAGAAGGGAAAAATTTTTTATAATAAATTTGCTGGACAATTTAATATGTTAAAGTACCAATCCTGATGGGGTTTTTTCCGTGTTTTTAACCTTTTTTCTTTTTCCCTAAACGTTTAAAACCTGAAACATGCAAATATTGCATTTCCCCTTTTTTCCAGTATTGCCCGGGGGCGTTTTTTAAAAAATACCCCTAATATCCCCGGGGGGAAATCCCCTCTGACCATCCTAAAGGGGCATCCAAGAAAAAAAAAGGGCCCGAAAACCCTGGTTTAAAGGTCAACATTTGTCCCCTAAAGTTTTCAAAGCACCAAAAACTTATAAAATTTTTTTGTTTTTTAAATTAAAAAACTGCAGTTAAAAATTTTTGGGACCCATTTTGCAAAAATTAAAAAAGTTGTGGTTTTTTTGCAAAAGCTTTTAATTAATTATTTAAAACCCCCAAACCTTCCCTGACACCAAGAACTTTCACCGCCAAATAACAAACACGGAAAACAAAACAATGCATTACTGGAGTCACATCCACAAAGCCACTTATTTTCATCATATGATTTTGTATGAAATTGGCGCTTATAAATAGAACTCTTACTTTTCGCCTCCTCTGTTATTTTAATGTTTGGTGTAGGTCGACCGAGTTCCTTAATTTTAATTTTTTCTTCCAAAGAAAGCCTGGAAAATGGGTTTATCAACAAATCTGACAGATAATTCATATTGCATAGAACACAAAAGAATTCGCAACGTTACGACGACGTACAGTTCAACTAACTAAACCTAATTCTCGAAACCGATTTGTCATGTATTTAGGTGACGTACACATAGGACGTTGCCAATAATTGTAATTTTATACCCCCTTATTAATTATCTTTTTGTTTGTTAGCCTGCAGTAGTGCAGTTATTAAATAATTAAATATTTGAAAAAAAATGCCTACATATCACATATAGGTATACATTACTTTATAATTTCTATCAGTAAAACATTTTATAAAGCGGCAGCGTGCGTAATTCTTCAAAATTTCTAGTCGGCGTATTGTTTAGTAAAACACCGCCTGCATTAAATTTATACGTTAAAACCAGAGAAAGAGCGGGGAAAAAAACCCCGCCGAAAAGGGCTGCATTTGAGCGGCGCTAGAATAAATATCGCCCCGAGCCGAATCGGTCTGATGATAGTCGTGTCGGTGATTAAACGTTTTCGCATTGATTGATTGAATTTACCCGGGGACAAAAGGGGGGAAATATTTTTTTGTAGGTAGAAAAAAAATACACAAAAACTATTATTATTTTTTAATTTGACTATGTGCTGCCTCACACATATACACCCGCCGCCACTGCTTATTAAAAAAAATGACAAAGGACATATTTGGGGGGTTTAAAGATTTTTCCCAAAAGGGAAAAAAGGGGGTTTTTTTAATTTTTTTTCTGAATTGGGGCACCAACAACTTTTTGTTTAATTTTAAAGATCAAGCAGTTGTTGTCAGGTAAAAAATCTGTTAATTTTTTGTTTTTATAAACGGCTTAGGATGGAAAAAAGATGTAGTTATTTCCATTATTTAAAAAAAAGAGAATGGTTAAAAAACATTTAAACCCTCAAACCCCTAGCCCCTTTTCAAGCTTGGGTTTTTTTTTCAACCAGTGAATAATTTTATTTTTGACAATAAAGGGGGTCTAAAAATGTGGAAAATCTTCTGGATATGAAAAACACTTAAAAGAGACAAAAGTTCATAAATTTTTTTTTCATATGCCTTTTCTTTGAAATTTGGTCCCAAAGAGCTCCAACAGAATCAAGTTTTTTGAAATAAAAATTAAACCCCCGGTATTCCATTTTAAAAATAAAAAGTAATATAAGTAAACTTTTTGATTGCTATCAAGAGTGTGAATTACCTTCGCTGGGGACGGACTAGATTTCTCAGATCCCTTTTTACCCCCGTATTGATAAGAACTTTGGAAAACCTTTAAATATTAAAAAAGTTCTTTATTTTGTCCTAATTTAATTTTTTTAAAAAAATTTATTTTTTTCAATTGTCCCCAAGTTCTGTCGGGATGAAAAAAAGGGGCAAAATTTTTTCCCCGTCACCAACATAGTAGCTTAATAAAAAAAAATTTTTAGTTGAAAATTCTTAAAGGGGTTTTAAAAGGGGAAATTTAATTAGGGGTTAAACCACCGCCCAGGTCATGTTTTAAGACAAAAAGGGAAACTAGTTTCTTTTCAACCAGTTTTCAACTAATATAAAATTCTGCACGCACGCGGATGCAAATATGAAACGTTTTCTATCAGTTTTGGCAGTGTTATAAAGAACAATATAATCTTAAAAATTAAATTTTTTTAATGTTAAGTTCTGATGAGAAAGACATAATTGATTATTATCAAACCGCCTAGAAACCAAGGGTACGAAGGGAAAAGGTCCACCAAATAATGGGAAAAAAATTTAGAGTTTTAGCATAAGGCTGTCTAAACGATAAAAGTTTAACTTTTTTGTTCGAAATTTTCCACCTGGAATTGGCAAAAATAATTAGCCTCCATAGAGAAGAAGAACAAATATTGGGAGTGTGTGCCTGCAGGTGAAAGAATATTGATTACTCTAAGGTAATTTTTTTTTTTTTGTTAAGTTTTAATAAAAAATAAATTTTAAAAAAAAACAAAAATTTTTTAAAAAATTTTTTTTTAAAAAAATAAATTTTTTAAATTTAAATACTCTGTGAAAAATTGTTATAAAATTCTCATTTTACCCCTCTGACGTTTCCGACATATGCGAAGAACTACTTGTTGGGAGTTTGATAGATTGACATCCGGTGCTGGTTTAGGGATTGTGTTGATGAAGAATCAGTTGGGTGAGATCATTGGGGGCAACGTTACTATCGGTTTTGGGATGGAGATGAATTCATCAATAAGAGCAAAGGAACGACGTTTAAAAACTTTGATTTGTGAATCGCCAGTTCTTCAGTTCCGGTAACAATAAGTGAAACTTTTTTGAGGCCCCCGCCTGAAATTTTTCTGATTTTTTTCCCCCTCGATCTGTTGTATTTTTCTCTTCACTCTTTTTCCCCACTGGGCTTAAACTTAACGGGCATTTGGTTTTGAAATTTCAGGACGGATTGATCTGCGTCTGTTGCTTGAGTTATTTTTCGATGAAAAGTTTTTTTTGCTCTAGTACCGATGAAACTGTAGTAAAAAATTTTTTGTTGCCCCGACCTACTGTACTGTAAAAAAGGCTGGGGATGTTTTTTGGGGTTGGCCGACGTTGTAATTAAATTATTTGGATGATTAGGGGGGGGGGGTTTAAAAGGGTCCCAAAAGGAAGACATTTCGTATTCTAAATCCCCATCATCATGGTTGGGGAAGTGGCACTGACGGAAAATTTTCCCAGATGGGGGAGGTGCCACTTTTTTTAAAAATCAAACAAAATTGATATGCCCAAATAATATGCCTTTTTTGCCCCGGGGTCCATTGGGGGAGGCTTCATTTTCCCCTAAAAATGTAGAAGAGGATTCCTTTGCATCAGGGGGTAAACAATATAAACAGTAGACTTTATTACAAGTAGCAATATAAGTTTTTTTTTGTAGGTATTAAAAATTAATTAGATTTTTTTCTTTTTACAGGTATTTGGCTACTAATAAAAAACAAATTTTTCCGGTTTTAAAAAATTGAGATTATCTGGAACGCATTAAAGGGTATTTACATGCCTATTCCTACAGAGAACAATCTAAACATATAGCTGATCGTTTGAATTTGAAAAGTTTCCCAAAAAAAACAAGGTTTCCAAAATTTTTACAAGCACTTCCACTCTACTGTACTAATGGCATGTTTTGATGCAGATGGCTTATTTAATTATAGAACCAGGTTTCGCTGGACGTAATAGTGATGGCGGTATTTTTTAAAACCTCTGCAATGAACTACTGGTAACCCAGGGGTTTTTTTAAACCCCTTTTCCCCTTACGATTGACGAAACAAACACCCCGTTTTTTTTCTTTGTCCCGATAAGGGTTCCCCTTTTCCGTAATTTTTTCAGGCCCTATTCAAACAGAACCCCCGACAATGTCAAAAGAAATTTTTAAAGATTAAAGGGGGAGGAAAACTTTTAAGCGTATTTGGGAAGGGAGCAGAAAAATTCGCAGTATTTAATGGGCCCATTAGATGTCGTGATCCAACAACAGTCAAATATAAAAATTTTATCCCCAAAAGGGGAAAAAAAAGCCCGGAAAAAACCCCAAAAGAAATGAGACTTGGGAACAAAAATTTCGGACTAATTTGAGAAAATTTTTTATAACTATTTTCTTTTTCCCCGCACGTGTCTACCATGGCAGTGGAAATTCGCGGTACCAGGAATTAATACGGAATAACATTTTTGTATGTATTTGAAAATAAAAAAAATAAAATAAATTTATACCCGACAAATTCATTTCGAGAAACTTGTTTCTTTTTCCGTACACTTTCCTTGAGTCCCGAAAATTTGTAATTATACAGCTCTTCGTGTTTTCACCTCCCGACAAATTTAAAATTTTTCTTGTCCTCATTTTGAACTACGAGATATCGTGCTAAATGAGAACGTTCTACCGAACGAATATGTCCGGGCAAAGGGGTACGATCATTTGGAAATGTTTTCCAGTTTCATTCGAAACGACCGTGTACCTCCCCCACTCATGTTGGGGTTTCAAAGAGTTGCAAGATCAACTGGTTTGCAACTCAAGTCTCAAATGTGTCGCACCGTGAGCGGTCGGCCTAAAAGTTGAACAAAGATGTATCTTATCGAAATACGCCAAATACGATGTTCACTACTAACATCACTGCAGCTAAGAGTAATTCACAACACTTCTTTTGATAGTAGTATGAACAGTCTTAAATCTTATTAAAATAAAATTGAAATATAACTGGTGATTCAATAAATATTTCTAAAAAACTTGATTCCATTTGAGTTTTTTAAGAGCCAATATCTCCAAAGAGGATTGTATGTTTTTTGCATATCCGGGACACCCCGTATAGTCTGTATATAACTCTGTTTGGAATACTGTTCCCATGTCTGGGGAATGTTTTCCCCCAAAGCATTTTAAATTTATTTAAAACAAAAAAGGCATTCGTCTTACAAATGACTTTCTTCTTATATCTTAAAAGAGGATTGTATGTTTTTTGCATATCCGGGACACCCAAAATATAGTCACCATATAACTCGTTTGGATGTTCCCATGTCTGGGGAATGTTTTCCCCCAAAGCATTTTAAATTTATTTAAAACAAAAAAGGCATTCGTCTTACAAATGACTTTCTTCTTCAACTTTTTTACATAAATAAAGTAGTCTTGTTTTATCTTGATAAAATGTATTATTTTTGAATAAAATAACCTATTTTTATAAGTAACAGTAAGTGCAGGTACACATGAGCTTAAAAGTAATAGGGACGCCAAGATTGACTTCAATCTCGATAGGCAGAAATAGGTTGGGAGTAATGGGGCAATGCACATGCGATAGCGATAGCTATCGGATAATCTGGGCCTATCTTGATAGGTATCGCGGCCAAGATTGATTTCAATCGCGATAGGCAGAAATACGTTGGGAGTAATGGGGCAATGCACATGAGATAGCGATAGCTATCAGATAGTCTCGGCCTATCCGAAAGCTATCCTGAAGGGTATCGCGGCTGACGCAGGTTTCTGCCCCTATCTAGCGTCAATTCTATCTATATATGTATATCTATATGTAGATGTATATGTATATGTATATGTCTATGTATATGTATATGTATATGTATTGTGATAACTTAATTTTATTTTAATTAAGGGTTTTAGTGTGAATAAAAACGACTTTTTTTTCCGTTTAAAGACAAAATTAATCTATTTATTAAATTAATTGCTTAAAAACTAACAGAAATGCGTTTCGACAATATTTTGCATAATAAACCCGGCTAATATACGTATAAATAAATTGAATAGCCGACATGAACCCTCGTGAATCTCTAACCTATATTATTATAATATACAGTACGTTAAAATAATTATAATATAACAGAATTAATTAATTCTAAAATAATCCCTAATTTATTATACATACATATATTATATTATTATACTACACCTCCTATGAAAAATAAAAAAAATATTAAAAAAAATGTTTATATAATATACACTTATGATACATTTTGTTCTATTTTTATGAACCTCTACTAATTACACTATCTTAATAAGAACATTTGGCGTTTTGTCTTCAATTATTGGATAAGGACCTGTAAAATTGCATCTTTTTTTTTTTTGTTCCAGAATCATTTCTAAGTAAAATTAAATCCTCCTACTTTCTAGCTTGTACCTTAGATTTTTTGTCAAAATTAATTTTCTTTTTGTTTTGAATCTATTCGTTATTTTTTGCATCTTGCCACGCATTCTGTAGCCTATATTTTAATTTCGAAAAGGATAACTATCGAAGTATAAAGAGGATCAATTTTATTTGTAATGTTAGATGGCAAATTACATAATTTCCCAAAGACCAACTCATAAGGTGTATATCGTGTTTCTGTATGTACACTATTATTGTATGAAAAACACCAAAATGGTAACCAAGAACTCCATGTTTCTGAATTTTTAGATGTCTGTATGCGTAAATATGCATTTAAATGCTTATGAAAATTTTCAAGAGAACCTATTGTTTCATGATAGTATGCCGTAGAGCACAACTGTTTAATTTGTAAGATTTTACACGTTTCTTTTAAAGTTGAGCTTAAAAATTTTCTGCCTTGAATGATTTATTATGCAATTTTGGAATCCCATATCGTAATATAAAATTATTTGCAAAACTCATTGCTAAACTACTAGATTCCTTATTTTTAAAGGGTAACACTCAGGCTTTGAAAGTTCACATTGTAAAGAATAAAATATATTTATTACCTTCGCTATCCTCTTCTAAAGGACCTACTACATCCAAATAAACATTCTGAAATGCTGAAGATGCCGTTGTTGTGATGCACATTGGTTGTATATTAGGCCTAGAATGTTTAAAACGTTGACAATCATCACAATGCTTAACGAACTCTTCAACATCCCTATGCAAATTGGACCAAAAATAATATTTTTACATTATTATACATTCTGTTTTGTTCCTGCATAGCCCGCAGTTAGCAGGATATGAAAATCATTAAAATAATTTTTGACACTCTCTATCAGTATTTTTTTGGACGTCCTTTATAATACACAAATTTTAAAATCTTGTCTCTTTAGGGTTTTCAATATTTTTTATATCATAATATTTTTATTTTCTTCGTTTTTAATAACAACTAATTCGGAATATCATATTTTGCAAATTGTATTCAAGTCTCAACGATGGCACCGTGTACGAGCGCGATCAAATCTGAATTTTTGCAAGACATAAATAACTTTTAAATCTTTTACAAAAATAACACTACCGATTTGAATTTCTATGTTTTTTCTTTTCTTTTAATTTATCAAATTATTTTTTGTAATCAATTCATATGAGTTTTTTAGGACGTTTTTTAATAATTCTACTACTCCAGGGTGATCAAGCCTGTCGCTGTCAAAATTATTAAAATCAACCTTATCCTCGATTTGATTTAAATTTTTACATTGTTGTCTAGTTATAGCAAATATTGTTTGGTCAACAGTATTTGTATCATATTTTTTAAATCATCAGATGAAAGCTCTATTCGAGATAACGCATCAGCGGCTACATTATTTTTACCTTTTTATATATTTTATATCAGAAATCATATTCTTCTATGATTAATCTAAACTTTGTTAGTCTACTAGAAGGGTTTGCCATACCAAATAAATAAACTAATGACCGATGATCCGTATATATAATGAATTTTTTTCCATATAAATAACAAGAAAAGTGTTTAATACCGAAAACAATTGCTAGCTCCTTTTCTATTGTAGAATATTGTTTTTCAGCTTTATTTAATACTCTGCTTGCGTAAGCTATAGGTCTATCATCATTATTTGAAAGAACTGCACCTACACTATAACCAGATGCGTCAGTTTTTAAAATAAAAGTGTTGTCTGGAGAAACATTTGGATATTGTAGCACGGGGGGATTTACTAATGCTGTTTTAATTTGCCAAAGACTGTTGACATTCGGATGACCATTTAAATTGAACATTTTTCTTGACAAATAATTTAATGGCGTTGCAATGTGCAAAATTTTCTATATATTTTCCTATAATAAATTAGCAAATGCAACAAAATCTTCTTGTATCATCTGCACTTTTTGGTATAGGATAGTCCTAGACAACTTTTATTTTTTCAGGATCAGGTAAAACCCCTTTAGAAGATACTATATGCCTAAATATAGAAGCTCTTTCTTTTAAAAACACATTTATTAGGTTTATTTTAGATTAACTACTTAATCGCTGAAGAACTTTTTATTAAATTTCTATTATGTTCAACTAAATTTTTGCTTAAAAACAATAAGATCATCTAAATAAATAAAACAACTTTCATAATTAAGACCTGACATAGCAATTGTCATTGCTCTAGAAAAAGCATTAGGACTAATTTTTAATCCCATTGGAAGTCTAGTCATTTGATACTGTCCCTTACTGCCCACTGTAAACGCAGTGTATGGTCTACTTGATTTATCTAATTCCACCTGATAACTTGTACGATAAATCTAAATGAGAAAAATAAGTTGCACCAGACAAAGAATCTAAAATATCTGTTATAGGGGGCAAAGGCCACTTTTCATCCTGTAGCTGAGTGTTACAAGCTATAATCTATCACTACCCTAAAAAGACTTATTACCATTTTTAATATTTTTTGAGACTATGGAAGGACCATTCGGTCCCTAACTTCTTCAATTATACCGTCTTGTAACATCTTGTTAATTTGTCTATCGATTTCTTGTTTCTGAAAAGGGTAACCTATATGGTTTTTTATATACAGGGGTTGCATTTGGCTTTAAATAGATTTTGCTTATAAATGTTGATCGTTGTTAAAGAATCATTATCCAGCAAGAAAACATCAGAAGTATTTGCACAAATTTTTTGTAAAGCAATGTTTTCCTTTTTGTTTAAATCCTTTAAATTTAATAAACCCAACAATTTTTCTGTTAACTTTTTAACAGATTTACTATTCGTTAAACCAAGGTCACAAAATTCGTAATTTTCAAATCAAATCAATTGCAGCAAAATTTTAATGTGACATCCTGATCTCAGACGTTTAAAAATTTGACCGGTATCTTATTTGATTTAGGAGTAACTATTGCTCCTGCAATAAAAACACCGTCTCCTACTTCGTCCGCGAGCACGACACAATCATTATTGTGTTCTACATGAAAATATTTTATAATTTCCGTTCGTTTGGGAATTAAAGTAAATATTTCTTGCTTAGCCACCATTGGTACAGAAATCAAATTGTCACCATCATAAAATGAAAACAAAACTTTTCAAAATCTATCATTGCAGAATATTTAATAAAACAATCTAATCCTATAACACCATGAAATTTTTCCTCAAACTCATTAATCAGCAAAAACGTATGACACACTTTATATTGTATTTACTGTAAACGGTATATTTGCGAGCCTAGCGAAGTTATTGAACCCGAAATTCCATTTATTTAATTTTATCTGAATAATCTGCTCCCTGGTGCTTTTTTACATGTTTTTGAAAATTACACTTACCGTTGCACCAGTGTCTAATAAAATTTTTAGGTATTCCCCTCATAATTAATTGTTATAAAATTTAAACTATTTAAATTTATTTGCTGTGGATTAGTATAATTAATCTCGAAAAAACAGTTGACCTGGGTTAATATTTGATGAATTATTTCTGCTTGTGCTTGGATTTTCTTTTCTAGCAGAGTCATCATTTTGCATGAAATACCCGCGTTGGCCATAACTTATGACTCACACGGTTACTCTTCTATATATTTTGAACTAGAAAAGTTTCTGGTAAAAAGTTTGAATTGATTGGCCTATTATTATTAAAATAGTTATTTTTATTAAAAATTATTGTTTATTACTACTACTACTGCTTCCATTAAAATTTCAGTAGTACCTCAAAATTTGTTCTATTGGATCCCCCCTATGAGTAAAATTATTATTAGACCTTATTCGAAACATTTCTCTGGGTACACTAGCGATATTTCCTCATCTTTTGTACCTCTTATGGCGTCATTTAAGCTTAAATAATTTCGTGCTTTTTTATAATTGTTCTTAAATTTTGGTTGTTAAGTCCGTTCGCAAAAGTATTAACAACAATCTTTTCGTTAACAGGCCTTAAGACATTGACATTTTGCTCATTGCCTTCAGCTTGTGTTAACGTAAGATCGACTAATAATTCCTCAATCGATCGTCCGATTCCTCAATTGACCTAAATTTTGTTTTTCACTATTTAACTTTATAGATAAGGCGGATGCTCATTTTTGGAAATAAAATAGTTTTTTAAGTCGTTTATTAAAAGAGTGTTAGATGTATATGTTTGTTTTAACCTAATCTTAGCATTTTCTGACAGTCTGATTTTTAAAACATAATTTGTTAATAATTTTTTACCGTCACTGTCTAGTAACGAGTCGTATAGTTCTTATAGCATCAATTATTTGTTTAGTTATTGTTTCAGAACCATTTATTATTGGAATTAATCCTGCAGCAGTTTTTAAATCGAATTTTTCAGACATTTTTATTTCTGTTTCTGAATCTGGTGAATCGAGATTAAAATCTACTTCAGGACTCTGGGGATTTAATTTTGCACTATTTAATCTTTCATTTAAAATATCATAATTTACTAAAATATTTCTCAATTTCAACTACACATAATTTTATCTTATCTACTAAGTTGGGTTCATGCGGTTCCCTATTAAATTTTTTTCCCTATATTGATTAAATTCTAACTTAAGCTTATCTAGTTTAATTAATTTACATTCTAGTACCTTAATATTACTTCTTCTTTCTGCGCTATCTTTCTTCGAAATTTCTATATATTACTCTTAGCTCCTCTAGTAAATATCTAATTTCATCACTTCCCTTGACATGCCAATATTTTTCTTATAGTTTCCATTTCGTGTACCAATTATTAACTATTCCATAACTATTTTCATAACTTTTTTTATAACCATATATATTTAGTCCCTAATGATTGATTAACCCTAAAAAAAACAATTACACCACCTCTCGGCTTCTTGATATCTCTTCTTATTTTTTTCTCCATAGCCCTTTTGCATTTTACGAAGATAAAGCATCCTATGGCAGAACCAACAATATAAGGACAATTAAAGTCAGGACATCTTGGCTTGCGCCAAAACTGGTTTGTTTAGGCAACTGGCTTGCATCGTTGGTTTTGTCGCCATATTACCCGCCTGGGCAATAGCCCATTTTCTTCCTTACTTTGAGTTTTCCCATTTTTAGATTGACTTTTGACTAGACTCCATATTTATAGTTCTTAAGGCAGGATCGCCATGTGATAACTTAATTTTATTTTAATTAAGGGTTCTCTAGGAAACATTGAATAAAAACGACTTTTTCGTTTAAAGACAAAATTAATCTATTTATTAAATTAATTGCTTAAAAACTAACAGAAATGCGTTTCGACAATATTTTGCATAATAGGCAACTAATACGCCATGTAATCAAAGGTGAATAGCCGACATGAACCCTCGTGAATCTCTAACCTATTATTATAATATACAGTACGTTAAAATAATTATAATATAACAGAATTAATTAATTCTAAAATAATCCTAATTTATTATACATACATATATTATATTATTATACTACAGTATATGTATATGTCTATGTATATGTATATGTATATGTATATGTATATGTATATGTATATATATATATATATATATATATATATATATATATATATATATATATATATATATTATGTATATATATATATATATATATATATATATATATATATATATATATATATATATATATATATATATATATATATATATATATATATATATATATATATATATATATATGTATATGTATATGTATATGTATATGTATAATTGCGATTTGACCTTGAAATGCCCTTAACCCCGACCTGATGGGGCCAAACTAATTTGAATTAATCGACCTCAAAAACATAAAGATACCATAATAAAGTCTTTCAGACCTTTAATTTTTTTTGTAGAACAGGGTCAAATTGCAACCAAATTTGATTTAGTCAAATTGACAACGGATTCGTAGTCAGCGACCTGAAATACATAAGTATACACTGTTTAAATTTGGTTGCGAGTAATTTTGTAGATTTGTCCTTGAAATGCTCTTGACCCTGAACTGATGTGGTCAAACTGATCATGGTTAAGTCTTTCGGATGTTTAACTTTCTTTTGTGGGGCTGTGTAATCAAAAAATAATTTTTTTTGTTTTTCTCCCCTCCTCCCTCCCCAAAAGGTTGCTATTTTTCACGGCTATTGAGATTTTATATCATTTTAAAGGGAAAAACGAGAAGAACACGAATATGATAAAAGAAATAAAAAATGTGCCGAATTCGGCAAACGGCCGAATTATTAATTTCCGGCAAAATTTAACCTCGGTTATGGTTGGTTTTATGCTAAAATGAAACATATCCATTATTGTAGAGAATAAAAATTAATTTACGGAAATATTTTTTAAAAAAATACAAAAATTTACTTTTGATATTTTTTTCTTTATTTACAAAGCTTGATCGCTTTTCGGCCTAAATTTAGTTGGCTCGGGTCAAAGAACTTCTATAATAATATTTTAAACTAGATCGAATCATAACGAAGGAAAAAAGTGAAGTCAGGTTAAATTTTTCAAGAAAATCGTCGATATCTTAAAAACTATAAGAGCTATTGAAATTTTTTATTAACTAAAAAGAAGGGTATTTCAATTCTCTACAAAAACGTTCTGAAAAGTTTGATCTCGCTCAAACAAAATTTCTTTAAAAGAGATCGAGAGGGATTAGTGTTTGTGTCCAATTTATGTTGTGGATTTTTGATTATTTTCGTGTAACTAATAATTATAATATACATTAGTAATGATTTCTTAAAATATAAGGAATAAAACGAAATTAAACAAATAATAACTTTTTTATTTCAATTCAGATATTTCATATATGATATGTATATTACATATGCTTGATATATCATTAGTAAAAAAACAAACGTATATATTTAATTTTTTTCAATTTGTTTTGTAAATTAAAATATATTCGTTTCTTTTTTTTTAATACCATATTTAAAAGAAATATTACAACCCTAATTACTTTATAATAACATTTTTTAAAGGAATTTTTTAGATTATTTTCATCATCCGAAGCAACTGCTTAATTTTTTTGTCACGCAATATTTTCTTTTTTATTCCTGCCTACTTCTAATAATTTAAATTTTACGAAATAAATTTAAAAAGCCAGAGTTGTGACTGATGATAAAAAAAGTTTAAAAGCATTTTCTTAAGGTAAGTATGTTAGTTTTTAATAATATTATAATATAATTTTTTTTTTAATATTTATTTATCAAATATATTGACTTCTTATGAAACTTACTAATTTATACAGGGAAAGTTTTTTTATATAGTTAAATTAAAATTAAATAAAAAAAGACATAGGAAAAAACCCCTTTTAAAAATATTTAATTTTTTAAAATTCAATCTAGAGTGCGTTAAAACAAACAATTTTTAGTCAAGAAGGCGTAAGAAAATAGTTTTAATTATCTGACATATTTTATGTCTTTTCCAGAAAGTTAAAATAATTCCAAAATTTTATTTCTGGACATAAATTAATTTTTCAAATGGAACGATGGTGGCTCGTTGGCATATTTAAAGGCTTTCTTTCTGAAAAAATTGATACCCCCCCCAGTTAAATCAAAAAAAAAAAAGCAAAAATTAGGCATAGTATTTTTGCCCTATAAAAGTTTTAAAAACATCCGTCCCGTGGCATTCGATTAAAAGAGTCATATTCGGGATTTTGTAGGTAGGCTTGGAAATAAACAAAAGGTTAATGTTTGACAATGATGTTACGTAGTTTTTTAAATTAAATGCGAGTTAAAAATTTTAAAAGTTATTGTTGGTATTTTAAATCTTTGTGATTAAAATACCTTAAAATATAAAATTTAAAAATTTAATAATAATAATTAATAATAATACTAAATAATTGAAGGGGTGAGTCTATGAAGGTTTATGTGACAATAACTATTTTTGACCCTTTAAAATTGGTTTTTTTAACGGGAAACCCATTTTCTATCGAATAGATAAAAAAAATTTAAAAAAAAGTGGTTTTTGGGAAACCGGAAATCATTAAAACAATTAAACACGTAATTCAATGCATATTTATTTATATATATTTTAGTAATCGAATCTATTAGCCATGGAGAGTTTAGATTTGGACGTGGATGTGAATTATTCATGGGAAAAAACAAACAACATCAAACAATATGGGAGGGCGGAGGAAGATTACAAGAAAAGGGTTAAAAGCTATCGGCATGGAAGGAATTTGCAAAACATGTTTTTGGATTTCGACACAAAATCAGAAGATGAAAAAAATATAATAGGTAAGTGCATAATATCTTATTTACATTAAAAATATACATTTTTGGGGGAAGGGTTTTCCCCCTATAATTGCCCCCCTTTTTAAAAATTTTTTTTTTTAGATAAAAAAAATAGTTTATATGAAAGTTGCAGGTTTTTTTAGAAGATTTTCATTGGATAGAAAAAAATGATGATCGGAAAATTAACAAATCACTAACAACTTCGTTATTTTAAAGGGAAAACCCTGTATATGATTAAAATTTAAATTCTGTAATCTCTCTTTTTAAATAAATAACTTTTTGTTTAAGGTTTTTAATTTAAAAAACTGTTCAAAGATAGTTAGCCATGAATAAAAAAATTGATTTGCAAATATTTATATTTTGTTTGGTTTAAACGAACCATGGCTAACGCAATTTTTCCAAACTTTGGGGTTTTATCCATGGCTAACTATGGTTATAAGAACAGATTTTAAATTCAAAAACTTAAAAATCGTTTTAAATAGAAATTATATATATATATATATATATATATATATATATATATATATATATATATATATATATATATATATAAATTAATATAATTTAAAATATATATATTATATAATAATTTAAACTGCATTTTCGAAAATTGGCCATTTTTTTTTTAAAAGTGAAAATTTTTCAAATCTGAAAAAACTTCTTCATAGCAATTTTTTTCGTAGAATATGACCGAGAGTCAATTTTTTTTTTTACGTTTGGGGTTTTTGGAATCATCATCAACTTTTTTTTTTTATATGGACGCCATATTGTTTTTTTCGCACCCAAAAAAAATTTTTTTATTTTTTCAAAATTTTAACATGTTATAATTTAAGAGTTTATAACCCCATTTATTTCAAAAAAAAAATTTTCTTAGATTGTTTCCCCGGGGAACGTCTTTTTTGTAAAAAAAAAAAATATTAGAAATTGGAAAAAATAGATAAGCTGAACAGATATTTTACAGAAAGGGGTTTTCCCCAAACATAGCTATAACGTTAATACCGTGTTACAACAAAACTACACGTAACAAGTAAATTGAAACAAGTGAAAACAAAAACAATAAAAGTGACTAAACTAATATTCCTTCTAAAATGAAGATGTAAAATAACGACCAAAAATTTTAAAAAATATTGTCCATTTTTTCAACATATTAACGATATTTTTTTAAATAGTCCTAATTTAACCTATAAATGGTTGACTTAGGTATGTGGAATCTCTATCAACATCCCTGGCTGAAGATGTTGGATTTTTTTTTAAAATTTTTGGTTAACTTCATAGGTGGGGTTTTTAAAATTCCGAATTTAAGAAAATTTTAAAACCAGTTTTCAAAAAGTTAGTTTAGGTGCTCCCTTTGGGCAAAAAAAATTTTAAAATTGCTTTGAAATAACGTTGCAAAATATCAAGATTTCTTTAAAGATTTAAAACCCTTTCAAAAATTAAAAAAAAGTTAATAACGTCCCCGGGAGCTAACTTGATAATGACGCAGATGACATTCCCGGGAATCAAGGCCAACTGAGGATATCTTTTTTTTTTTAAAATGGGTAAGGTTATAAACTCCTAAACTAAAAACATGTTTTACATTTTTAAAAAAGGAAAAAAAAAACACTATTTGGCTGAAAAAATTTAGGGAAAAAAAAAATTTTATGATGATTCATCAACTTTATTTTTTTATAGGGCCCAAAATTTTTTTTTTAAACGTATTAACGTTATAGCTATGTTCGCGAAACCCATTTCTGTAAAGTACCTGTTCAGCTTATCTATTTTTCCAATTACTAAAATTTTATTGTTTAAAAAAAAAAAGACGTTCGCCGGAATCAAGGCCAACTGAGAAAATATTTGTTTTTTTGAAATAAATGAGGTTATAGACTCTTAAATTATAACATGTTATACATTGTTGAAATAAAAAAAAAAAAGCACTTTTTGGGGCCCTAAAAATTCAATATGGCGCCATATGAAAAAATAAAGTTGATGATTTTTAAAAAACCCCAAACGTGAAAATAAAAAAATTTACTACTTGGTCATATTCTAAAAAAAAAATTGCTTTAAAGAAGTTTTTACAGATTTGAAAAAAATTTTTTTCCTTTTAAAAAAAAAAAGGACGATTTTCGAAAATGCATGTTTTTTTTTTTTTTTTAAAATTTCTCAAAAACCTTTTAAAAAAAAAAACCATGTAGTAAACGGGATTAGCTTACTAACATAATTGTCTAAAAAATTTCCCCATTTAACCGATTTTCTTTTCTATCGTGGTTTTAAGATCCCCATACATTCCCCCCACCAATTTTTGGGGAAAAAACTGTATATATATATATTTTTTTTTTTATTTTATATTATTTATATATATATATATATATATATATATATATATTTTAAAAAATATATATATATATATATATATATATATATATATTAATAATTTTATTTATATATATATTATATATATATATATATATATATATATATATATATATATATATATATATATATAAAATTATTTTAAAATTTTTAAAATTTTTTTTTTTTATATATATATATATATATATATATATATATATATATATATATATATATATATATATATATATATATATACATATTTAAAAAGAGGAAGATTAGCAGAATTTGTATTTTCCCTTTTAAAATACAGGGTGTTCCATTTAAAATAACGAAGTTTTTTTGTGATTTGTTAATTTTCCGATCATCATTTGTTTTTTTATCTTAC